>JAQKPX010000008.1:3573060-3588396 GCA_030068255.1 Clarias angolensis
AGGACAACCTTTTCTGCATTTATCCTTAAATAAGGGGAACTTGTTTGACACCTGTTTTTCACAGAATAATTTACCTCCCTAATATTTGTTTTTCTTCACTTACATTAAACTAAATACATTTAGCACATTTTTCTTCATGTTATGATTCAGAATAGAATGTGCAGAGTCCAATGGATTTATGTGATTTAAATTAAGTTATTATATGGATATGGAGCTTTACTCACTTTTTTCAACACACTTATTTTGAACACCACTGTATATTTAAGCAATGTGTCAATTTTAGAGAATTTATCATTTTAAAGTTTATTTAAATAATTTAAAATGTGTGAAACTGTTTAATTATTCGAATGGATTGACAAAAGATCGATTTAGTTGCATAATTATTTCACATAGCTCTAATGTGCACCAGGACAATTTGTTAACTACCAAGTTTTTTTTTTGCATTTGCTATTACTCAGTCGCTGTTTTTTTTCCCCTCATTGCATTTAAATTACCAAGACAAAAAAATAAATGCCTTACCTAGCTCCATAAAATTAGATCAGCAATTACACCTTAAAATTACACCTAATTAAATTTTACAGGTGTAAAATTACATACACCTAAAATTATATCAGCAATTACACCTAAAAAAAAATAATCTGTTTTTAGTCTCAGTAGAAATGAAATTAAAACAAGTGTGTTAATACAAACTGTAGTCTGCCTTGAAGCCGTTACCATCAGATGCCTTTATAATTTATTCTTTATATCAAATGCCTTTATAATTTATTCTCAATTGGAATTGAGAATTCAGTATGAACAAATTTCTCGTGACAAGTTAATGAGTAGAGTAATAACACAAGACACGAATGCTTTCCTTAAAAAAACAAAACAAAATTTATTGAAGAGAACCAATACACAAAACAGAAGCCCAAAAACGAATGTCACTAGAGGAGGTGGTTCACAAAAGCTTCTGTAATCTTTTTCAAACAAAGACTAATTACAAAAGAATAAGAGTAACCTGTTGTGAACCTATGGCAACATATTCTCAGTTAAAAGCACAAATCTCTTTTCTCCCCCTCTCCAATCCTTACGATCCTCAAAACAGGACAAAGCTGTACATGATGAAGCCTCTGAAGCACTCGATACCTTTAAAAAAAAAAAATCAACCACCTTAAACATAACTTACACTGAAAGGACGCTTTGGGTTAATGAATAAACAACCAAAATAATAAACTGGACATGAATCTGGTGATAAGTGTGACTATCGCTATAATCGAAATAACGATTTTATACTGTGATGATGTTCTTGCGGAAGAAAACAGGAGTCTTTCAATGCACTTTCATTGTAGTCAATTTTTGCCATAACTATTTGGTGGCATAATAAAAAAAATAATAAAAAAAACTCAATACATAAATCACAGTTCAGCTATTCCTATATCAGCACAGAGGCTCATGGTGGACAGGTCATGCTCTGATGAAGCTGATTGAACAGACAGTCAGAGGGAATTATTTTTATTAATTATTATTTCTGCATGTGACAAACTCGCCCACAGTGTTTAGTACTCATCACCCTGGGGCTCTATCTTGTAGCCGTTCTCATTAGACACGTAACCCTCTCCGGACTGCATGGAGTCCTGGTCCATCATCATGGCGTTCAACCCATCCTGTGAACCTTCTTCTATCTGCGGTGGGAGAGACCCGTCCCCTTCTTCTCCGTTCCCCAGGCCTTCGTTCTCACCCATAGGGGGAAGCAGAGAGCTGTGCCGATCCTCTCGCCGCTCACGGTCGCCCCTGTCACGTTTATGCTCGCGATCTCTGTCACGGTCTCGGTCCCGCCTCCTTTCTCTGTCCCTGTCCCTGTCTTTATCTCTGTGACTACGCTTCCTATCGCGGTCCCTGTCCCTCTCTCTGTCTCTATCTCTACCTCGCTCTTCTCCCTCTGGTCCTCCCTCCTGTTCATTAACAGAAGGCTCTTCCATCCCTCTCTCTCCTCCGTCTCCCATCATGCCGTCTGTCAGCCCGCCCACGCCCTCTTCACCTCCCTCTGCGCCTTTCCCCCTCTCTCGGTCTCTCCTCCTCTCCCTGCTCCTGCTCCTCCTTTTGCGATCTCTTTCGCGGTCGCGCTCTCGGCTTCTTTCTCGTGGCTTGGCCTCCGCTTCTCCCCTCTCCCTTTCTCGGTCCCTGCGCCGGCTGCCGCTCTCCTCTGGTGGTCCTCCTCCTCCACCTCCACCTCCCCCTCCTCCACCTCCTCCTCCTCCCAGCGCCCTTTCGCGCTCCCGTGATCGGGTGCGTCTCCGCCTTTCACGTGAGCGAGAGCGTCGGCGTTCGCCGCGCTCCTTTTCTCTGTCGCGTTCCCGGCTCCGCTCACGCCGATCTCCGCGCTCGCGATCCCGATCGCTGCAATCACAAGCACACGAGCAAAAATATGGTTTAACTAACAAACATCTCTTTATACGCTTTTCAACTTCATAAACATCCATGCAATGGAGTCTTTAAATAGGCTAAAGAAAGTGGCGTAAAAAAAAAAAAATCATAAAAAATTTTTTTAAATAAACTAAAAACACATACCTCCCAATAGGTCGGTCATCATAGCGGGAAGCGTCATCTCTACCGGAATGCTTGATGTTAACATCTGCTCCACCTCTCCTGGTACCACCCAGACCTCCACCTAAAAACCAGAACCACCGCGATCAGTGCGTGAACGTGACTTATACCGCCTCCTTGATGGTCGGTTATGTTAACGATTCTTGCCGTTTCTTACCCAGCCGACGAGGGTGCCACCCTTTCACGGTGCGGCCTCTCTCTACATCAACGAGAACTCTGCGCCCGTCAATCTTCTTACCGTCCGCATGCTTGTAGGCCGCTACATTGATAGAACATGTAATAGAGAGAGAGGGAGGGAGGGAGGGAGGAGGAGTAGGACAGAAAGAGATAGCGAAGGAGAGAGAAAGAAGGGAAAAAAATGAGAAGGACGAACGTACACTGC
This sequence comes from Clarias angolensis, assembly GCA_030068255.1. NCBI lineage: Eukaryota > Metazoa > Chordata > Actinopteri > Siluriformes > Clariidae > Clarias > Clarias angolensis. The sequence continues at coordinate 3,576,026 of JAQKPX010000008.1, forward strand.
AGTATTACTTTGGTGATCGCTTACCTTGAGGGTTTGAAGCCTGTGTAAATCTATACAGGCAATACACAGCACACGCTTACCTTAGAGTGCAACGAGAGTAATAACTACAGCACGGGTCGATTTTATTTCTTCCTGAATAAGGAGTCGAACATTTGCTTGACGAGGCCACAATGGCCAAGTATGTAAAGATGAGATCCAGCTATACGTTTGTGTGTTGGTTTATTACATGGAACTCCAGATTCGACCACAGACCCATGTGTAAATCTTAAATATTCATAACCCTGGCTGAAAACTGTGTGAAATCCCTTTAAAACAGCACAAAACCAGAGAGAACACCAAGTGGTGCTAATCAGCGTCGTCATCAGCTCCAAACAAGCTTAAAAGACAACTTGAACATAAAATAATAAGACCTTTTACTGGATGCTTGGACATCATACCATGTGATAAATACAGCATCTGGTAATTAGGGGGGGGGACGGGGGGGGGGGACTGTGGTGATTCAGAGCTCGGTATAAAACCTCCACAGAATTACATTTATATACAAAACTCTAATACAGGTAGGCTTCGACTTACAAACATTCGAGTTATGAATTTCCGCAGATACGAACGGACCATGGTTGTACGAACAAATCACGGAAGTAGCTCATGGCTATTGTACAAAAAAAAAAATAGACACTGCAGTGCACCAGATACCAATTTTACAATTATATACAATATTTTCAGTGTATACATGAATTTATAAAACGACCACGAACGTGTAGGGGTGCGGGAGTAATTAGTTGGCCTCCCCAGTTTTAGATGAACCAGTCCAGAAGCACAATGATAAAAAGAAAAAAAAAAGGCGGTCCTGATGGTGAATAATCCCAATTTTCCCGAAAATCCTTAACAAAGCAAAGTTCACAGTCCAATACAGTGGAAAACAGCTCTGAGACAACACTGTTACATTTGACGTGCGAGATTCATTCCCTTAGGCACGGTTGCCGGTTTTGGCCACATGATGGCAGTGTGCGGAAAGGGGACAGAGATCTAGTTAAGTGGATTGGTATGCTTTACATTGTACCTTCTTGTCAAAGGCGTTTAAGACTCACTTTTCCGAACTTAAGAACAAATCTGACTTATGAACGTGCTCCCGAAACGGAATACGTTTGTAAGTCGGGGACTACCTGTAATAAATTTATTTTATTATTATTATTCACATGCGTTTTGATCAGGACAAGTTAGATAACCGAGCATGGGTCTGTAAACTTTATATCTCAATGCTCAGACAGAGCTTACAAATAGTGGCTGCAGTGCAAAAATGTGCGTTTCACACCCACCCATTCACACACACTGTAATAGGGGGAATTATTAGAGAAGTAGCCACACCTTCACATTAAAACACATGGGCACAAAAGAGAAGAGCACCCATAAAAACACAATTGACGGTTTTCTCACCTTAACCACCCTCAACCCGTAGTGAATTTATAGCCACGAAATAGACTAAAAGTAGGATGTACTTAAGACAGAAAAAGGCCTACATCCTTGTTCATTCCCCTGCTAAAATTTAGTAATGCCCCCCACCTCTTCCCCATGTCCCACCCCTTCCTGCACAATCTTGTCAAATGTCTTTGCTAGTGAAAAAGTAATTCCCTCCAGCTTACCACATATTACCTGTAATTGCTCCCTTACCATAATACCTGGCCAGGACCGGATGGAACCCATCGGTGGTGATTCCAGGTGCTGAGCCAATGGGAAGGCGATACATTTCAAACAAGCGACAAAAAAATAAAAACAAAAACAAAAAAAATGCATGTGGCTCAGGTAAAAAAAATAATAAAAAGGTAAAAAATCCACTCCTTTGGACAGATGGACTGGACGAGGTCCACACTGCTACTCTGGTCTGTACTGTAGAAGATGACCATCCCAGTGGAATCAGACAATCTGAGGGGCCTTACTGTGAACCCCTTGAAATTTACTCTAACCTTAGAAATCTCTTCGCTAGAGGGCCTTACCAGGAACCCTCCACGCAAAACACAACTAGAGGGCCTTACCCAAAACCCTCGCTCTATTCCAACAATGCTAGAGGGCCTTACCCAAAACCCCCTCTCTATTGAATACCACTAGAGGGCCTTACCCAAAACCCTCTCTCCATTCAATACCTCTAGAGGGCCTTACCCAAAACCCTCTCTCTATTGAATACTGCGAGAGGGCCTTACCCAAAACCCTCTTCTCAATTTCCATAAACGCCTAAGGGCCTTGCCCCAAGTCCCCTTAAATCTTCTCTAACCTTAATAATATCTCCTCTAGAGGGCCTTACCAACCCTCCACTCAAACACAATCAGAGGGCCTTACCCCAAACCCCCTCTTTATTTCCATAACACTAGAGGGCCTTGCCCTAAATCTCCTTAAATCTACTCTAACTTCAAATCATCTCTCCTCAGGGGGGCCTTACCAACCCTCCACTCGAACACAGAGGGCCTTACCCCAAACCCTCTCCATTCAATAATGCTAGAGGGCCTTACCAAAAACCCCCAATTTTCTAATCAGACCTCATATCAGAACTCAGAGGGCCTTACCGACAACCCTCTCTACTCCTACATGGTCTTACCAAAAGCATTCCTCCCAGCCAAAATAAGACTTGTATATAAGGGGTGGACAAATCAGTAGCCCAAGTGCTGTTCACAAGACTGGATTAGCGTGCAAAAATATTACTCTTAATAGTAAATGTGACACCTTAAAAATTTAACAAAACCTGGTGCAATACACTGATGGGCGGAGATACAGTCAGGTTGAGGACAGAAGGGTATTATTATCGTGACCGGATGGAGCACGAGTGATCTTTGCAGTATCCGGAATACACAGGCTGGGGAATTCTGGCATGAGCCTTACTGCAAAGGTGAACTTTTACTTTGAAGAGTTTAATGACAATTAACCAAAATTACTTTTCCTTTAATCATCTTCGTCCTTGTTGTTTAACAGCAGCTGGAATTCAGTAGGTGGCATTACTGCCAACTGTAGGTCTCATTCTCCCTCATCTCATAGCCCTGTAAAGCTGATTGTCCAGTCCAGCCTTGCTTTCTTCCCCCGATCTTGATATATTCTGTGTCTCGAACTCTTCCTCTGCTTCTATTCGGCACCACTTCCACACAGTCTTCTCTACATGTTAGGTCTTACTCCGTATTAAAACACTTTTCTTTTTGGAGCTACTTCATTTATGATTTGTCCACCCCTGTTTATTATATACTCCGCTGGGTAATTAGTATAATTTCTAGACCTAAATCGTTTAAACGCCAGTTAAGGTCGAAGTTCAGGTTACGTTACGCTGAAGCTCAAGCTTAAATTATGAAATCATAAGGCACAGAGGAGAAAATGTACAAAGGGGGAAGGAACATAAAACCTAGATAACCTTTAAAAATAAAACTATTCTCTATAAAAGGTTTCTCAAACTGATGTAAGGCTATTATTAGTCAAAGCTAAATTATAAAATCTGTATGCTCTCAGGTGTTCATAATTCTGTATGTTTCTAGATCAGTAACTAACTCCTAATCGTCCTTGACATAATATACTAGCTTTTTTTTAAATTTATTTATCAGATAGCAGACTGCCTTTGATGAACCTTCCCCATTAAAGCCAATCAAAGGACTATACTCTGTAAGATTTAGATGGGTCAGGATGATTTCAGGGACATAAACATACCGTGGCACAGGGATTTCTCCCGCTATGGTTAAACTCCTAACAAAAAAATGGAATGTCGCATTCGCATATGCATCCGTCCTCCCGGGTTTCTATCTCAGCTTTGGATTTTAAATCTCAACAAACCCATGTAAATGTTGCAGAGTACACCCTGGGCTTTAACGTGAACACGAAGCGGCGGCTTTAACGGGAGAGGTTGACTCCAGACACCCGCTCCCTAAACCTACCACGAGGGACGTTCACGGACCAAATTGTATGTATTTATTTTTTTAAGAGAGGGGAAAGTGAAAGGTCACATCTTTGGTACTTTGGTCCGATGAACGTGTGCCTCGTCGCAGCCTAGAAGTAGATGAGGGTGTAAAGAAATCTTACCCATCATACAAACCCATCATACCAACCATATACTGAGCTGTGGTAGTAGGGTGTAGATGTATCAAAACCATCACCATGATCTGCAAGCCAGCTCTGGCCAATAGCCATCAGAGATAGGCGGCTGCAGTAGCAACGAGAACAACACACAATTAATACACGGCATGGATCTTGCATTGCGCTTGCAACACTTCACTCAGCAACAGACTCGCCTCAGAAACCTTCGTGTTGTTGAACAGACAGACAGGTGTGCAGGTTTTGTGTGCGTTTTTTTTTTTTTTTTTAATGTCACCTTGGCGCTAAAGAAGGCTCGGCCTCTAGCTTACCACCGCTGCTCCGACTGGAACACATTCACACTCTCTCTCCTGTGTGTCTCATCGCCTAAACGCTACAGAGATGCCGTAGAGCGGCGACATATTCGTCAGAATGCACAGTCACACTGACTTGAAATGCCCCGCCCACCCAACAGGACACCCGTTCACTCACACCACACAATCACAGATGGGAACAGAAACACTGAGTCACACACACACACACACGCACGCACACAAACACACACACAGGGCCGTTAGCCAACACTTCCAAAGCCCATGTTTTTTTTTTGTAATCTTAACTATATCAAACCGGTTTAATCTGGTTTATCCGAGTGGGCACAGATAACACAAATCTGATCAGAGAAACAGGTTGAGGAACCTGAACTGTTGGGATCTTTGAGAAGGAGGGTCTACTCACAGTGCATGTCTCGCTCATGTTCATACTCGATGAAGGCGTAGCCGCGTGGCTTTCCTGTCCTCTTGTTGTACACGATGTAGATCTACAACCGAACACACGTTATCGGTCAGGACACACCAATTCAAAGCAGGAAGACTCAAAAGACTTCAGCAGAGGTGGCTCAAACCGTTAAAGACTGATCGGAAATTGGATATGCAAAGAAGTAATTTCACCGTGCTGGAACGTACGTGACAAATAATTGAATTTCTCCACAGACAGAAGCACAGAAAGAAGACGTCCATGAATGAAGATTTATGCGCAGTGCGGGGAGAGATCCAGCACAGACAAAACATCTTTTTAGGTACCAAAAATCTGAATTAACAAAGAAAAGGAATGAACGACTCACTCGTTTGATGGGGCCGTAGACCTCAAACTCACGACGCAGTTTGGACTCTGTTGTATCATAGTTCTGTGCAAAAAAAAAAAAAAAAAATACCATAATTAAAAAAAAAAAAAAAAAAAACAATGCAAAGGAAAAAACATTTGAGTCAGAAAAATTAAGAAACTCACAATACGAGCTACAAATAAGGTCTTGAAGGCGTCTCCTTGTGCGTTCGGGTCATTGTGAGGATCCCCTGTAAAGAATAGTAGAAAAGATGAGTGCGTTAATTCTATATACACGGTTTTATAAAACATATTTTTACATTTGTAGTAAGTTGCTTTTTTTTTTTTATAATGTGCACTACTAAAAACGCTATAATAAAATGTAATAGGTTTGCATGCCTGGTGCACTTACATAACTTCAGCTCGGTTTCTACGACTCCTTGCCTCCTCTCCATCTTCTCACGCCTCTGTGATTCGAGTAGTTATTTAAAAGATACGTTAAAGTCTAGAATATTATTATACCAAATATATTTCACAAATACACTGATGACATCATAGTAAAACTTCCAACCTTTCTTTCCAGTCTCTCCTCTCGCGTTTCGGCTCTTGTCGGTGGCGGAGCATCTCTAGGATCCTAAGTGTTTAAAAGGAAACAAAAAAGGCACAGTTCATAATGTATCGGACATCCACACAAACATTAAAGAAAACTAAACACTACACAATCTCAGGGTGCAACTGTAAGATGTACAAAAGTATACACGTCTCCTTTTAGTATACTAAACAAACATGATTAAGGTAAGTTGCTTAAACACGTTTGTCTGCTTATTTTTTCCTATCTGTGGCCATTGTTTTGAAGGAGCAAGTGAGGAAATGAAACGAATAGAGACAGTTACAGAAACGAGAAGCTCTCAGTATCCGCCTCTGGACATAACTAAACTATTGCGATTTAAAGATGCCTGTGATTTGGATTATTATACCCGGCTTAAATGTTATTTTCAGATTACACTTGATAAGGATGCTGTGTGTCCATCACATGAACCCGAGGGACCTTGGCTTATTTTAGGTTGTGGACACAATTAAACCTGATGGGAACTTTGAATAGAAACAATTTACACAAGGGAAAGCGAACATAACCTTGCCACACTAATTTATACATAATAGATCATCTGGTCTTATTTCTACCAATCATTCTGTCAAAAAAAACAAACAAAACAAAAAAACATGAAGATGCATTGCGTGTTGCTTATCTGTGTTGCATATCCGTACAATCTGAGCGCTCAAAGCGTACCTCGAAGTGCTTGATGAAAGGGGCGATGCCCGAGTAAGGCTGGTTGTGATGCTTTTCATGAGGAAGTTTCTCCAACTGAGGCAGGAACGGTATCGGATCCCGCGGGGCAAACAGTGCCAGCAGGTTCGGGGGCAGAAACTGAGTCATCTTTCACCTGTGGGTGACAAAGAGAATGTTAAAAACGACAGACTTGGACTGCTTCGTCTAGTCAAGAGGCTTTCTTTGTTTAGGCACAAATCATAGTGTGTACTATAACTGATTAAAGTATAATCTAGTACATGAGTGACTGTTTTTTTCCACATTGCCTAAACCCCATGTGACCGACGCGGACACCATTTATGACTGGTTAAAGTTAGAGATGAAAATTTTACACTTTTAGCTGTATTAATCTAGAATAAGGAAAATTAACAGAGATCCCAATTGTGCTGAAAGTATTAGGATTATGCAATACAACAGATTTTCAACTTAAATATTTGTTGGAATTATATGCAAAAAGAAATTATGTTTTTTTAATATAATTTTGAGTTGACAAATACTGATAAACATCCTCTTAATGAGACCATTTGTCCAATTATTTGACGTTAAAATGTTTAAAATAAAACTGTTTATGTAACAATTTAAGTAGTGCAGTTTAAATCAAAATGAGTTAAAAATAATCGCAATGCGATTTTTTTTTGCTCAACTAATGCAGTCATAATTATGACATTTACCCAAAAATATTCTGATTTTTTTTCTTGTATAACCACATAGATAAAATACTAAATACTTCAGCAAGTGAACATAATCTCCAACACCTATAACAGTATAAAGTTGACTAATGCAGTCCTAAACTCAAACATACACTCAAGTCAAAAGATTTAACAGAAACATGAAATACCCTTATTACTAGTGCTGCACAAGAAATTGCACACAAAAAACAACAACGTGCAATTACTTTATCGCAAAAAGACTGCAAGGATTTTTTTGATTACTCTTTAAATTACGAATAAATGTACGCAAAATAATATGCATTTTATATAAAAAACAAATAATATCAACTATTTTACATAAATATTAATTAAATAATTAATAAATTAAACAAAAATAACTAGAAATCGCAATATGGACCTGTAAAATTATTTAATAAAAAAAAAGTCTGCAATGTATTACAGGTAATATACTTTGATTTTTTTTTATAAAAACTAAATATTTAAAAATACTTCTTTTTAAAATAGTAATAAACGGTATATAATTATATATAATAAATATACAATTAATAAATTTAGTGTAATAAATAATTAAAACTACATTAAAAATATGTACCTGTAAAAAACATTTACGCAAAAAAGACTGCAATGTATTGTAATGTAATTGTTTGAATATAAAATGTATAGTTTAAATCGCAATTTGTGCAAAATAATTGCAATGTGATTATTTTTGCTCAAATCGCACAGCCCTAGTTATTATGTTTACGGGAAAAAAAATTTTTTTTGCAATAAATGTAAACATTTTTCCTGCAAAAATCACAAACGCGAAAGCACTAAATAAGTATAAGACAAACTATTTTGGTTAGAGCAGCGCGTTAGCATGCTAGTTCGCCAACAAACCAACTGACCTAGCCTTATTAGCATTATTATTTATCCACGAAAACAACGTAACTGTAGCTACAAACCGCCAAAACAACTAGACGTTACTGCTATATATGCAACTCTGCATAAACGTGTGCTTACCAACATTTAATCCCTGTGAGAAATCTAAACTAAAACCGCCACTTAGCGAGACTCGTCGTTTCTCACGTTTATCGAGTGAGTCGGGCAGACGATGCTAAGCTAACACTTTCTCACAGGCTCACGAGACAACATGGCCTTTCTGACAAACCATTATATTACCTCAGCTCTGCATCCAACAGCAAAGTGAATATCCGAGCTCGATGAAAAAAATCGTCCTGGCTTTCTTAACACTTTCCCAGAACAATTTTACTGACTCGGTAAATAAAAAGAAATGATTAAACGTTTCGGCCGGTGTTGGCTTTCTTGTTCTCCGTGCAGCACTCTTTCTTAAAATGGCGCCGTGCCGGAAATTGCGCAACTACTGAACTGTTTTACGACATCAACGCGACAGGAGGTCAAAGTTTCCGGTACGACTGGGATTCCAAAAAAGATCTTTTCAAGTATAAACCATACTAAGATTGATTTAGAATTAGTTATACATATAACAATAACATTGTTTTTTAATCATATGCTGCTAAAAAATCTTTTTATTTAAAATGATAATTTGGCTGACCTTTCATTCCACAGCTCTTATTAATATGTCATATAAAGTTGTCAATCATTTTTACACTAGTTATCCTTTGTATAAGAAAAGAACAAATTTAATCATCAACAGCTATAATCTGTAAGGGAACAAAAAGTGTTAACATCAGGGGACTGGCTGTTACAGCTTTTTCTTTTTGAATATTTACCTCAACTGGAACTTGCAACAGTAAAAAGCCAGAGATCTCATCACAAATCTCTGACACTGGAGACTCCTTCCAAAAATACACTGCTCATTATTACAAAAAAAAAACAAACACATGAAATATACAATGTAGTCTGACATGTCTATATTAACACACTTATTTTATTGCATTTTTGTTTTCATAGTATCACCTAGTGTATGCCATTATACCACAGATACTCAGTGTATATACAGTATACTATCAAGAGGTTTCAGGACTAGTTTTGTAAACACACCAACAGGTGCACATAGGGCAGAAAATGGCCAGGCAGGTCTGCAGCTCGACCCAGTGTATGCTCATCACCATCATCACCGGATCTGTAGAATATGAATGTCAAAACTTATATTATATAAGGTGGTACTGTGAAAATAAAAATGCAATAGAATGAGTATCCTAATATAAACCTGTCAGACTACGTTGTAGATAAGAGTCTCTAAAAAGCTGTTTAGAGGATACGATACACACGATTGCCTTGAGTGAACGAAAAATACATGAGATACCGGCTTCTCATCATGACTCGTGGATGAGTAATATGAGTCATGGTAACATTACACACTACGTTTGTGTTTTTTTTTGCACTATTTATTTAACAAGAGACAAACGAAGCTGGTGAGGTAACAACTACAGTATGTATTGCTGGTAAGTGATAAGATTGTGTTGGTAGGTATGCTAGAGTTGTGATAATAGGTTTCTATAGTATACCATAATGGTTACTAAGTCTGACAGGAATTAGCTATTCTTATGGTATCCCAGGGGTTTGCCATGATGTTGCTAGATAGTTGCTATGGTATCACTGGTGGTAGTTGGTTCAGTGGTAGCTACTTCATGATTCTGTGGTAAGACTGATTTACATGTTAGCTATTACTCCAACTGGCTGCTTAAGCTGTAATAGGTTCTAGCTATGAAATCCGAAACTTTGGGAAAGAACACAGTATTAAGATGATGAACAAGAGAAGTACACTGACTCTGTCAATCCAACCTAATTTACATTTATTGCAGATTTCAAGATCTGTGAGATTGATATAACTATAGCCAAAACTGCACAAATCACTTAAAAAGATGCATTTTATATTCAATTTAAGTCCATCAGATGTTTGAAAGTTTATTTCCTATAAAAACAGTATTGCACGTAGTGTTATTAAAGGAGATCACTTAAACGGTTGGTGACGTTGCATGGGAAAAAAATTAGCATTAAAACCAGAGCTATGTTTAATAGTGAAAGTAAGAGCATTTTAATACACACACCATGTAATGAGAACTCACAAGATTGAGACTAATCAGCTGTGTGTCCATAAGAAAACCACTTGCTAGTGAGACTATTCAGAAAAAACATAATTGAACTTTGGAGTAAAGAAAAAAAGTTCATGTGGTCTCATAAATCCAGATTGACCCTATTCCAGAGCGATGGGCGTGTCAGGGTCAGAAGGGAAGCTCATGAAGCGATGCACCCATCATGCATAGTGTCCACTGTACAGTACAAGCCTCTGGAGACAGTGTTATGATCTGGGGTTGCTTCAGTTGCTCAGGTCTAGACTCAGCAACGTTATGGGGCAATAAAATGAAGTCAGCTGAATGTACTGAATGACCAAGTTATCACATCTATGGAGTTTTTCTTCCCTGATGGTACGGACCATATTCCAGGACTCAGATTGTGAAAGAGTGGTTTTGGGAGCATGAAGAATCATTCACACACATGAACCGGACACCACATTGTGCGCTGCATTTAAAGCTGAAGGTGAGTGTGTTTGAATTCTTTTTTTTTTTTTTTTTTTGCCCAGGCAGTATAAATGCTCTTAAAAGATCTCAGAAAAGATCTGATGACTGTTCAGACTGTAACAGTCTTAACATTTTGATCATTTGTTTAAAGATATAGGAGACATCATTCAACTCATCCAGATCAAAACAATGTGTCAGTTCCTATCAAATCATTCAGTAGAAGCGATGAAACGTCTAATCATTCACATACTGTAGTCATGTGTGTGTCATCAGCTATGTGAAAATATGTCTTTCGTATAAAATCAAAAAGATCATTTAATTTTAGATTCAAAATATTAATATCGGAGCAGGTAGCTCAGCGAGTTAAGGATTTGGGTTGATCATCAGAAGGTCATGGTCCAAGCCCCACCTCCACCCGGCTGCCATTGTGGGCCCTTAAGCAAGGCCCTTAACCCCATCTGCAACAGAGGTGTCGTACACTGCGCCCTGACCCTAGTAGGTCCCACAAGCTGGAACATGCAAAGAAAGAATTTCACTGTGCAGTAAAGTAGGCTATATCAGACAAATAAAGACTTAAATTATAATAAATATTTGTCCTGCATATTATTTCCATTAATACATTTAATTTTTTCCAAATCTATAAAAGTGATCGATTCAAGATATTAGTTCAATTCAGGATTATTTGTAGATTTGTATCAGCTTTTATGAGTACTTCCTGTCAGGGCTTCAAGCCTGCACTCCTTCTCTTATGGTTTGTTTTTCAGACTGGGCTTCAGGACCAACAGTATTCCTATAAGAGATGAAACAAGTCCACACAGTCCTGTGACGCCTTCATTTGTCCTATAAACTCCGAGCTTATCTAAAGGAATGAAAATATCACACACATTCTTTAACACGTCGAGAACTAGAGCCGGTTGATTTCGAAGGCTCTCGATTAGTAGGAACAGAAACGCATCGAGCTGTGGGATCACGACAGCGGCTGCGTCCGGACTCTCATTCAGGTGACGGTCGACTTTCTGATGATATTTTCCGTCTCGAGACTTCTGGACCACGAGCCTGGCAATCGTGTAAGCGTCCTGGACCAGATTCATCACCAGGGAGAAAAAGTAATACCGGGTGGCATTTAGGTTCCATTTGTCCTTATCGATGTCTTGGATGAGGCCGATGCTTTTCACCCAGAGCGCGTTGTCACAGATGAAATAGAGGGCGCGGTTCAGATTGGATACGGTGATGCATAACCGCAGCACAGGGTCGGTGAGGTAAAGGGCGTTCTTAGCTGCATCGATCGAACTCACTGTATTTCCAAGCCTGAAAACTGAAGGAAAGAAACAAAGTTAGTGCCTTTTGTAGACTCTTGGATCATGATCAAATGTTTAGTCAGGAGAAAATTTTCAGACAATGCAAAGTAAATGTTCGAAGCATATAAAAGCATGTTAATTATCAGAATCAGAAAGAGTTTTATTGCCAAGTACAAGGAATTTGTTTTAGTGACAGAGCTTCCAGAACAAAACAAATGACAAGACAAAACAACATGACAAAAAAAAAAGGTAACAACAATGGAGTAGGGTGTGGGATTCTATCAAATAAGTTAAATAATTATCTGTATTGCACACAATATTGTACACATATACTCAGCAAAAAAAGAAACGCCCCTTTTTCAGGACTGTGTATTTCAACTATAATGTTGTAAAAATCCAAATAACTTTACAGATCTTCATTGTAAAGGGTTTAAACAATGTTTTCCATGCATGTTCA
>JAQKPX010000008.1:3608906-3628213 GCA_030068255.1 Clarias angolensis
CAAGTGCCACTTTTCCCCCCTCACAATTGCCACTTTTCCCCCCTCACAATTGCCACTCCCCCCCCCCGTCACAATTCTTACTGAAGAGCTTTCTGTGTTACACTCATGTAATACAGTGTGCCCCTGTCCGTGACCTTCACCTATTCTCAGGGTCCCTCTGCAGACAGAGCTCGACGAAGTTGTGGAAGTGAGGGCTGAGCGTCCTGCTGTAGGGGTTGGGCTCTCCGTTAGTGTGACGCGCCCCACCGGCCCCGGGGCCCTCGCAGATCCCGGAGTCCGCCCCGGAGCGTGAAGACTTCATACCCAGCTCCTCCGGCGGGATGGTGGTGCTGTCCAACAGACACGGGACTGTACCGTTTAGCTTCTCCAACAGCATCTGAGGAAAGAAAAACATAAAACATGAAAAGAACAAAAAAAAAAAAAAAAAAGATGAGCGCAAACACTCTTTATAGTTGTACGTCATTTTAGAAAATTATATTTATTGGATGTGTGTTGGATCTTGTGTGATACTGAAATTTATTTTATTTTTCCAATTCATCTTCAGGCTGCTGTAAAATAATCAATTTTAATGTAAAATTGAGAAATGCATAATTATGACACTCCTGCATGTGTGTGTGTATATATACACAGTATACTGTATGTGTGTGTGTTAAGTCTACCTGTGTAGCAGGCATGTCTTTAAACGGCACATGACCATTAGCCAGCTCACAAGCTGTAATTCCCAGACTGTAGATGTCCGAGCGGAAGTCGTAGCCCTGAAGGTTCTGTTAAAAAAAAAAACACACACACGCACACACACACACACACACACACACACACACAGAGGAATAAGATATGAAGAAGATTCTGTGTGTCGTATAATAAAGGGTCAAGATGATCCAAATATTCCCTCCACACCACAGATTACAAATATTTTATATAAATAAACAGAGTGAAGATGAAGACGAGCAGCCACATTAAACTATTTAGTCATATCTCACAAACAATAATTAGAATAGTTATAACCCGACATGAATACGTTAGTCGTACACCATACACACACACTCATACACACACTCACTCGAAGAAGGATGAGTGTACAATTGTGGTGGCATCTTGTTGTGTTGACAACAGGTAGTGTGTGTGTGTGTGTGTGTGTGTGTGTGTGTGTGTGCACCATGTCTACCTGCTGCAGCACCTCAGGGCTGAGCCAGGGCAGCACTTTAACACTGTACTGGGGGAAGTCGTGCACCACGCGTGCTCTCTGGCCGTGTCGGATCAGACTGAAGATGCTCCTCAGACCCGAGAGATAGACCTGTCCATCCGCTGAGATCAGGATATGACTCGCCTTCACACTCCTACACACCAGTCCAAAAAAAAAAAGTATATCACAGTCATAGTGCCATTAAGGGCTGCACCGGTATCAGATCACAGCCCACTTTCTTGAATGCACCACAGGAGATAAGATGAGAGAGAGAGAGAGAGAGAGAGAGAGAGAGAGAGAGAGATGAAATATTCACACTCTCATTTAATGGTGAGATTTGTGATCATGTGTTTTTTTTTAAAAATCCCTTTTACTGCAAAGAAATTAATTTTTAAACATAAATTCAGTCATTTAAAGGAAGTCTTTTACAGTCTAAAATGTTTCCTTAGCTACAGCGATCATTATTTCAGTGGAAATTAAGAAAGTCCTGTCTCCCTTTGTGTGTGTGTGAGTGTGTGCGCTCACCGGTGCACGTATCCGTTGTGATGAATGTACTCCAGTGCTCGCAGAACTCCGAGCAGGATGTACGCGATGGTCAGCTCGCTCAAACCGTGTGTGAAGTGAGTGCTGATCAAATCTCGTGCCGAACCTAAACAACACACACAATCCAACCCTCAAAATCTCTGGTTGTTTTTTTAAATTTAAATATCATACACTGAAAGATCAGCATGTCCTTCGTTGCTCACCGTAGGCCATGAAGGGTGTGATCACCCATAACTCGTTCTCCGAGATGAAGATGCTCTTGTACGCGAGGATGCTCGGATGATGGAACAGCTTCGAGACGTGGATTTCTTCCTGATGGAACAACAACAACGTTAAGTTTTCAAACACATGTCTTCAAGACAGAAAAGTTTATGCGTATCAGTTTTGTTGTCTTGTTAAAGTCAAGAGACAGAAAAAGTAGACTGGTGAAATGTTAAAGCTGGAGATATCTAGTCCATAACATTAACTGTAACTTTAAATGGATAAAATGTAGGACATGTTGCTCTTTCAGCATCTTCTGGGTGTTTATCGTAAATTCGTCCTGGCACAGGAGCGCATCAAAACCGCCTTCACCATTTACTATTGTTCTAAATGTAAACGCTGGTGCTGCAGACCTGCAGGTGTTTGACCATGTCATTGGTACAAGACTCCATATCAATCCTTCTGATGGCGACGCGTTCCCCGGTGTGCTTGTATCGAGCCAAGTTCACTGTCATCAGGTGTTCCAGACCATGTCCTACACACACACACACACACACACACACACACACACACACACACACACACACACAAACAATATCAGAGAATGTACAGCTTTTAACACTTCCATCATCAAGAAATTTTATCTTCTTCCATCTGTTAATCATTGGAACAGTCACATTTGCATACTAAATCCTGATTGTCTCTCATGTTTTGTGATAAAATAACCCAGATTATATAAAAAGACTTTCTGTTCAGCATTCCCAACTTGAACACTGACCAACATAGAGTATTTGGCAGACTTTATAAAAGAAATCACAAGAAAAAAAAAAAACAATCTCTCTCTCTCACTCTCTCTCTCGTAAAAAAGATGTAGACTAAATGAAAAAAAAATGTTTTACTGTCATAGGCTGCAAAGATAAAATGTAAAAATAGGTTGTTGGTATAGCAACCTCAGCAGCAACCTCATTTCCCCTCTCGTCTGTTCCAACCACTCAGCATTCAGTATAACCAGTATACTAATCACCAGCCTGATCATCTGTCAACATCTGGACCTGTTTCTCACCGGTTCATGCCTTAAATTAGATGTTTTTATGGCTGAATGATTCATAGGTCACTGTGTGGCTTAACAAACAAAAGACATTCCACTGGAACTGCTCAGATAAAGGGCCTGGACTAAAAATATACTGGATGAGAGCCCGGAGAACTATTCCTCAAGACTACATTAAAAATACAAGAAAGTCTGGCTCTTTAAAAGCAAAATATGAAGAAATGTGTGGGGGCTTAAGACGTCCACACAGTACTATAATATCACTTCCAATTCCACCGTCCCCGAAGATAAAGAGCCCTGAGACATGGTAGGAAATGAAAAAGTGTTAGATGAATAAAACTTATTATAGCAGCATAGAGTTATCAATAATAAAGGAGGTGAAGCGTCTGACCGATGACGCTGAGGAGCTCGTAGGCACTGTTGTCAGGTAAGAAGGTTCCCATTGTGTCCCGATGTGGGAGGGAGCTCAGAGAATCACGACTGTCCTCATGGGCCTGGAACAGAACACGATCAATGTTAGACACACACACAAACCACATAAACACGCTTTAAATAATGTTAAAAACAAAATCCTGTATTAAATATTACAGCAAGGAAAAAATAAGGAGTGCTAAACAGAATACTTGGGTCTATGAGGGTTTTCAGTCATTTAGGGAATCTTTAAAGTCTTGTAGTAGCACGTCAAATTGTAACTCGGCGGGTATGGTTATGTATTTATTACCATTAGGTTGCGAGTTAACATCCAAGACTGCAAAAAAAAAAAAAAAAAAAAAAAAAAGTCCTATGAGACCTGCTTAAACCTGAACCTATTTAGATATAAAGTTAAGATTTGATCCTGGCTCATTAGTCATGTTTTTAATTATTTAAAAAGCAAAAACTTCCCTGTATTGGATGAAAAGAGATGTTTATACACAGATCAGCCACAACATTATGACCACCCATCTAATATTGAATAGCCTAATATTTGAGTGCCTTGACAAGGGCCAAAAGTAGTAATTAAAAAAAAAAGGAAGGAAGGAAAACTGGTGAACTGGCGACAGGGTCATGGGTGACCAAGGAGTGAGGGCCGGCAGAAGGGGGGGACCTACTCAATATTAAACAGGTGGTCATAATGTTATGGCTGATCGGTGTATATATGTAAAACTGAAGTCTTGACTTCCTACTACAAGACATGAACGTGATTACTGACTGTGTTAACACTCGAATATATACACAATTACTGAAACACCAAAAAACAAACAGGAAAGTTTCAAAGTGCACAAAACTTTCACAATGTGCCAATCAGCGAACACACACACACACACACACACACACACACACACACACACACACACACACACACACACACACACACACACACACACACGGGCGTAGACATTTCTTTAATCTTTTCAGTCACTCAATTACATAACATCAAGAATAGTTTAAACAGAAGTGTTTAAACAAATTGGAAAGCACTTAGCCAGCTAGCTAGCAGCTACGCTTAAGTAGCCAACATTAAAAAGACAACATGAAATGAAAAACAGATACAGATTTCTTCCAAAATGTGACACGTTTTTGAGCAGAATTACATATTTTGGATTATATCGAATCAGAAAAACCAAACATGCGGTAGGAGATGTAGATTTTAACCTTCGAACAAACACGGAGAAGCTGAAGGTGACTCAGCATTTTTACGCTTAACAATAGCGGAGTGTGGGGGAGGGGTGGTGAAATATTCACCTCAGAAAAAAAACGCTAATTTTTCAAAACATTTATATGGAAGACGACAATATGAGCATTTACATGGATGTTAAATGAGAGGAGGTGAAAACCCTGTGCTAATCTGTTCAATAGTTAATAAATATTAGCCATGTAAACACTTTGGGATTAGATCGTTTTCTCTTCTGTCAGAGAAAAATACTTCTTCTAATGTTTTTTTTTCCCCAGCAGATTAAACACTTTTAAGGTGTTTTGTCAGAATTTACATTTTGTATCCATGTAAAAAGTTAAGTTGAGATCTCTAATCGGAGAAATATTGTTTATTAGGGATGGGAATCACGATGGACCAACAGATATGATATTAGCATGATACCCAGGTTTCGATACAATTTGTATTGCGATTCTGTTGGTATCATGTTTTTATAAATATCAGAATTTAAATAATATATCCCAATGTGTTAATAGTTTAGAGTGCACCAACTGTAGGATTACAGAGTAACTGCAAAATTTTACCATCTTAAATGCAAACATATATAATAAAAAAAAATTCTAATAAAACAACCCACGATTTTGGAGGCACCGTGGTAATACAGGAATAGCCACACAAAAGAATCCCGATATGTTATTGAATTGATTTTTTTTTCACTCATCTCTATTGTCGATGTAAACGTAGCTGGGCAAAAAGATTAGTCTCTGTTGTTTGATTAACACAAAGAACCAACGAGCAAACAATATACAGTAGTAAAGATACATTTTCATTTCAGGTTGTCTTTAACAGTGTCCTCAGCTAGCTACCTAAGCTAGTTAGTGGCTTCCTCAAAGTTACAGCCTGGTATTCTACTCAAGTAGGAAAATAATAGTAATTGGCTTTAGAACCATACATTAATAGAAGCGAAATTCTTAAAATAAGAGTAAGAATTCTTATTAAACTAGAGATGATAAAACAAATTGTTCAATTGGTGCTACTGCTGCAGAGGCTAATCCTCTATTACAGTACAGCACAGCACTGATGTAGTCGGGAAACCTTGAACATTGGCTAACATTTGCTTTATGTTGACATTTCAGTTAATAACACTTTCAGCTAATCTAAAAAGTTGTATTGATATTGAATCAAGTAAAAACTACTTATTTTAGAAACACTATATAAAAATACTTTGTTAGTTACTGTGCATTAGCTAGTTATTCTTAGGTCATAGCACTATTTATTAGAAAACTACACTGATCAGCTATAACACTAAAAGCACTGACAGGTGAAATGAATAATATTGATTATCTCCTTATACTGACTCCTGTCAAGGGAGATACATCACGTCAGGCAGCAAGTAAAAAGTCAGTTCTTGAAGTTGATGTGCTAAAAGCAATAGAAATGGGCAAGACAGGCTTTAAATTGCTCCAAATTGTGATTGCTAGAAGACTAGGTCAGGGCATCTCCAAAACAGCAGGTCTTCTGTGGTTTTCCTGGTATGCAGTGGGTAATACCTACCAAAAGTAGTCCAAGAAGGACAATCTGTGAACTAATGACACAGTCATGGGCATCCAAGGCTCATGGGAAGTACTTCCACATGGGAAGTAAAGGCTAGCCTGTTTGGGTCAATTCTACAGAAAGGTGGCTGGAGCACAATTTGCTGAAAAAGTCATTTCTGGTTATGAGAGGAAAGTTTCAGAGTTACTGTTTATGAGGCTACGCAGTAACAGACTGGACAAAGTGTCCATACTAATACCTGTCTACTACTAAAGTTCCTACAAAGGGTACATAAACATTAGAACTGCACCATCAAGCAATAGATGGCTCCAGGATCCACTATTGGAAGTAGACATGCTGAAAACAATGTGATGCTCTGGGCAAGGTCCTGCTGAAGAACCCTGGGTTCTGGCATTCATGTGGATATGTGAAATTATTGCAGAAGTATTCCCTGATGGTAATGGCATCTTGTTTGGGGAACATTCTCAAGCTCAAGGTGTTGACATGGCCTCCAACTTTCTCAGATCTCAATCTGATTGAGCATCTGTAGGATGTGATGGACTAACACATCTGATCCATGGATGCAACTTATAGGACTTAAAGGATCTGCGGCGACCTTGACGCCAAACACCACATTACACCTCCAGGGGTCTTCTGGAGTCCATATCTTGATGGTTCAGAGTTGGTTTGGTTACACAAGAGAAACCTACATAATATTAGGAAGGTCATTTTATTGTTATGGCTGATCGGTGTATAGCTTTATTGCTAAATAATTTTTTTTTATCATAGGTAGGCATTCTAAGGTTAATACTTGGGAGTGGTAGATTACGTTACAACAATTTATATCTGTTACAATAGCCATATTTGATAGGAATGTGACATTTTTTACAAAGAACAGTTCTTTTTAGCACTGTCAGCATGGTCTAGTCACAAATTTGAGGAACCTTATCAAGGTAATTAAAATTTTTATTAATAAATTTGCCAAGCTCAGTGGGTCTCTCACAGTGCACCACTTTATATGCAAACTAATCTGATGCGTTTCCATGACAAATGGTAAATGTTCAAACATATTTTAAATTGACACCTTTAGCTAAAACATTGTAGAGTTTCTGAAGCAACCAGCACAGCAACGCCAGACCTGGAGAATGGGATTCTGGCATGTGTTGTCAAGTTGAACACATGAAACGGCAGCTCAGTTTACACATGCTGAAGCCATCGTTTCTGTTCAGCATCAGGAGATTAACAGCACACACACACACACACACACACACACACACACACACACACACACACAACTACAATATCAAACACACTGACAGTGAGCCATTTAGTGTGGCCTGAAGACCACTGCAGCCCACAAAGCTGACATGATCACTGAAGCATTAATGAAAAACAAGCACAGCACTAATGTCCAAAAGTTAATGTCCACGTTCATCACTCATTCCTACCAAGTCTCATGTTTTTTAACTGAATTACTGTTTAAGGTTTTGACCAAACGTTGTTTCTGTGCAAACAGGTTGAGTAAATATCATTTTAAAAAGTGAGATATATTGCATTACTTAAATGTATAGTATGAGAATATGAGGCAGTGATTAGATATACTTGTTTACAAATAAGTTTAACAAATCTAAATGTATCTAAATGTTACATTTTGATTAAATGCTTTAAACATTAAATTTTTACCCAGAGCCACACCCCTGTTTTTCCAGACTGTGATTGGCCAGTTCACTCAATATAGCAAACACTCTGAGCTTGTTTGCTGAAGGATACTGAAAAAAGTTGCAACTTTATCTTACTTTCACAGAGTAAATTTGGTCTTTTTTTGTTGCAATTTAATTAATATTTCTCTTGGATTTATCTGGAGTAACATGCAGTTGGAAAGAAGAACATTTGCAGTTTTTCTGTTTTTTTTTTCCATGTTTGGATGGTGGTAATCAACAGTCGTAAAGAGGACGCAATTTTCTGTCTAGGTCTGTTCTAATTTAAATAATTTGGTCATTTTATGAAAACCAATTCTTACTGTTTAAAGTTGATTTTTAAAATCTATTTTTGTTACTTTGTTGTGTGTTTCAATGAATTTTTTTAAAGAAAATATTGCATTGTATGGTTATTCATAAAAGGGAAAAAGCAATCTGTATTTTCCTAGCCCAATTATTTTAGTACAAATATGGTTTATATATATTTCATTTAAACTATTATTAAACCATTTTGTGTTTAAGATGATTCTTCTTAAACAATTTTTTTTGATTACTTATACCATTTGAGGCGCTTTCAAACATGTTGTTACTGCTATTACTTTAAAGTTCATTATTATTATTATTAACTTTTTTTTTTTTCACATACCGTGTCATACTGATTATCCATTTATAGCTGCACCTAATGTTACATTTAAGTACATTTAAATAGTTTTACTGCAAATCTCAATATATCACAAAATATAAGAGCCAATCAGGTTTTAGTATGCAAATTCCAGTTCAAAGGAGAAGCGGCTTACAAATTTGCATATTTCTAGAATCCAGAATCCCTACAAAACGTTCAACTAAACAAACACTACAGTATCACTAGTGTTTAAATCTAGGACTAAACTACTAACCGATACACAGCATGTTTGTGCTCAAAACATATTTAACATTGCTTACAAAATTTTACGCAGTTTTCACCGGTCAATTAGCAAAAATGTGGTTCTGGGGAGATTCATATATTGTACTTAAAAATTCCATTGTACCGCTGAAATCTCAGTTATGATTGGTCATAAAGTACTGATTAACTGTTTATACAGTACAAGCATCTGGAAGGTGAATACCAGGATCAGTTTATTGCGGTTGTTCTAATATGCAACAACTTGCATAGGAACTTGCAAAATTCAACATTAACAGATTTTAAAAGCGCATGTTTAAGGATTGTAAGTGTATATCTGTGGCTGAGAGTCCAGTGGAGCAAAACTCTCAGGGTGGGAGAGGTGGCCATTCGCAGGTGGAAGTGGGTGGATGGCACTTTCCTCAATGTGTCAATGCTGGATTATTTAACAGCATTTGAATCCATCCGACCCAAGACTGATATTCTTGCCTAT
The DNA here is from genome assembly GCA_030068255.1 of Clarias angolensis. Taxonomy (NCBI): domain Eukaryota; kingdom Metazoa; phylum Chordata; class Actinopteri; order Siluriformes; family Clariidae; genus Clarias; species Clarias angolensis. The sequence goes on from JAQKPX010000008.1 coordinate 3,618,115, forward strand.
GTAAGTCCTATCTATCTTAGTGAAGAGTGTCAATGCATGAAGCCAAACAGCAGCACAATGAGTGCATGCACTCAAGCACAGGGGATGGAACCACACACACACGCTTACTTATACACCACCACACCTATTAGAACTCCACGTTTACGTCTTCACACAAAAATCACACAGTCACGCATGCTTACACACCCAACGCACACACACTCACACGGGCTAATGCATGGCTGAAAAAGCAAACAGAGATCCCGCACTTACTTTCCTGAGTGGGCTTGCCTGAGCTTGCTCTGGGACACCACGAAATGACGCAGAAGACACACAGATACACAAACAACCTGGATTTAATGAGGGTCTGATAACGTGACATTATGCCTCGATGGAGCTTCTGCCATGCCAACAAAACCACTTTCTTGCATTGCTGCGTTCATTTTCTGCTCCATAGTTACACACGGTTCAGCTGTAAATGATTTAAGTTGCTGAAGATTCCTGATGACAAAACTCAGACACAAACAGTAGCTAAAATTTACTGTTCGCATTAACGTATGCAGAGCAAGCAGTTAATCTGTAAATCTGAAACATTTGTAATAACTGCGTCATCAAGTGTCTGGTCACGTGACATTTCGCAGAAGTCTTCAGCATCCTCTCTGCTAATATGTCTACACTTCTTTTCAAAATTCTGTTAATGTAATTATACATTTAAAATCCCATCAAACCCCCTCCCATCTTCAATCCATCCATCCAGCCCACCCTCAACCCACCTGCCTATCACACCCTCAACCTATCCACGAGGGTTAACCGCTACCCACATTAAACCCACCTATTAAGCCCACTCTTGTCCACCCCTATCTACCCAACAAGCCCATCCTTGTCCACACATTGAACCCATACTTGTCCACCGTCCACCTATCTGTCAAGTTCACCCGTGTCCACACCCAATTCACTCATGAAACTCACCATCTACCCTTTCAAGCCCACCATTGTCTATCCTCAACTTGCCCATCAACCCCCGGTTGCCCACAATCAATGCATACAGCAATCCTACCCTTGCCCACGCAGTTTGCCCACCCATCTTCACCCCCTATCAAATATTTTGCCCCTCATCAACCCAGTCCTTCCCCACCAACCAAGTGCACTTACCTACTGTACCCTTAAGCTACATGTCAAGACCAAGCTTGCCCACCCTCGAAGCCCAATTGTGCCCACCCTCATCCAATTGTTTGAGTCTACTTAACCTACAAGCCACTCCTGCCCACCCGTAACCTACCCATCAAGACCTCCCTCACCCGTAATCAACCTACCTATTGAATCCACCCTGGCCCAAGACAAGTTCACTCTTGCCAACCACATACACCCTCAATCAACTCATTGTCCCAAACCTGCCCATCTAACATACCTATTGAGACCTCCCTCACCCACCCTCAACCTACTCATTGAACCCAACCTAGCCCACCACAAGTTCATTCTTGCCACCCCAGTCAGTGAACCCATCCATATCCACACTCAATCAACTCATTGGCCCAAACCTGCCCATCTAACAATCCAGCCCTTCCCCACCCACCAAGAACACGCTTACCTACCTGTCAAGACCAACCGTGCCGACCCTCCAATCCCAATATTGTCCACCCACCACCTATTCTTTGAGTCTACTTTTGCCAACTTATCATGTCTACCCTTGGCAATTCGTCCTCTGAGCGCACCCATAACCCTCCCATCAAGTCTACACCTTCTCACCTTTACCCATCAAAAATTAATTTGAAGTCTGAAGGCTTGCAATGTGCATCCTTTTTTAGAATACATAAAGGTGGTTGTGAAGTTTTCTCATCTTCATTTTCATTTCTCCTAGTGTCAGTATCTTTTCCCAAGGGGAGTATAAAAAATTGAAACCTGATAATATCCTTCATCTGACATGGATGCTACAGAGACACAGACCTACCTGTCTTGGATACACCACACCTACACACCAGCATCAGAAAATGTGAAAGGAAATTTCATCTTACCTGAACAAAACATTAAATCACTAATGTACTCATTAAACGTATGCTCTTTTTATGTACAAGTTTGATGCCAGAGGAACAGGCAGCAGCAGCCAGATGCAAACAGATATGAGCGGAGCGGCAAGGAACAACTCGGGGGATAAATCAATGTGACAGCAAAATGAGAGCCATGTAAAGCAAAATCACTGGAATAAAAAAAAATCTAAAGGTTCAACTTGCTGGTCAATCACCACGACTTTTAGGCAGGATATACAGTACTGCAGGCAAGACATTGTGCACATAAAGTGCCAGGGAACATGGTGTAAAATCACCTGGTGATCGGATGCACTCATTGCAACGTCCCCGAAAAACCTTCATAATCATCCGTATAGTTTCTGCGAAAGAATGTTCAAGTTTAACATAAAAATTTTATGCAGATACGTTGCTCTACTCGGCCAGTCACTTTAAATGCGATGCCCACACGGTACACATGCTCAAAACAAGCATGACCTGAAATGGTAACGAGCAAACACGAAGAAGAAGCACGGTAAAAGATTACATTTGCTTCAGACAACCATCATGAAAAAAAGACTATAGCTGAGAGATTTAATAGGCAATTTAATTTATCTTTTGTTGATCCATTAAATTCATTAAATCACTGGGGCCGTTTTCGATCAAGAATCAATTCGCACGTTTAAAATCATTTAGGCAAACTTTCAAGCATTAAATGCTTACAAATTTACAAATTCTTTTGTAAAATTCCACAAATAGGAGACTTATCGCTTCTTCTTCCAATTTTGAGCTCATAGTTATCATAAGCAATACCGCCACCTATTGGAATGGGGAGGAAAAAACCCACGATCATCGCCTTGCATGAGACATGACGTTTAAAAACAAATTGTCTATACACAGCATTTCAACGCATATTGGATATGTTTTTAATACTTACTAGTTTTTAATACTTTTAAAACTCTTATAGACCTGTAGCCGCTTGAGACAAATCAAACAATAAACATAAGTGCTGTCGAATAAATATGAATCGAAAATCGCAGCGGCCAAAAATCGATTCGACTGACTTTAAATTACTTACAAAACAATCACAGATGGAGGTTCCCTGGGACTTTAACAAACTTTAATTCAATAAAACTTTTTTAATAATAATAAAAAAATAAAACCACAACACACATTTATGCTGCAAATACTATTGAACTATGCATTTTTTGTTGTGTTATAAGTCATGTTTATTCTTCGAGACACATACTCTGGATGCATTCGAAAGAATTCCTGATGTACAATTTTTACCACTCAAATGATGTCATATCTGCTTACCATAGGCATGTGATTACAAAAAATGACTACGTTATGTCTACATCTCTATCATAAGGGTCTCATTGCAGGTTTGTATAAATACAAACACTTAGCCGGATATAAATGTTTTTTTTTTATTTATTTTTTTAGTTTATTTATTTTTATTTATCTAAATTTAATTTAACTTTTCCAATACTACAGCATATGTCTTAGCATCTCACTGGTAGCTTTTAGAAGAGAGAGTCGTGTGTCCTTGTCTCTTTATGTGCAGTTTCTGTTTGCCTTGGTTTCTACAAATCATACAGCGTAAAGCCTGGCTCAGGGTCGCTCGCGTGGCCATGACATAAGCACAGCATCAGCACAGGGCTGGGGTAAAGTACTCACCTCCAAACAAGTCCAAATCCCTCAGACTCTCCACGCTCAGCTTCTCCGACACCCAACGCTAAACACACAAACACATCCAGCCCTATGAGTTAACACTTAGAGCTTCCTCAAAACCTTCTGAAGCACAAGGATGACTGATTAAAAGTGAAGCGAGCATCACGCTCAACACTCTCTCCATTAACCTGACCTTCTGGATTTGTCACACCAACATGGCGTGTGGGTGTATAACATGTGAGAGGAGCGTAAACTCACCAAAAAAGACATGGATCCTGAATATGATGAGCGTCTACACCATCAAAATCACATTCAGAGTAAATATCTGTGAAAATATGAGTAAAAAAAAAAAATGAATTAAAAGATTGTTATCAGTTATCATCAGTTTTCGCATTTCATCACAGCAAGTTAGAATAAAAAAGCAAATGTGAAATTGTGTGTGAAACTGATCTGGAGACATGTGATGCGATTCATAAAGTTTAATTAGTTTGCAGATGCTGCATTGAGGCGTTTGAGGAGTTTTGAGTGGCACGAGCGCTTCAAGAGCGGAAGAACATCACTGGAGGACGACGAGAGATCAGGAAGACCTTCGACGAGCTCAACACCCGGAAATTTCGAAACCATTCGGCAACTTGTGTGTGATGATCGTTGGGGAACAACCCACAATATCGCTGCCGTTGTCTGAACGTCTCATATGGAATAGTCCAGGACTGGACTGAGATGAAGCGACTGAAATGAAGCGACGGTTTCTCACAGTGGAAGCGCTAAAAGACTCTCCTACTTCTCGCTTTCTACTCTCCCTAGTTCTTGCACCACCATATCTATGCTGTCCTGCGTATATTTCCTGAACGAGAGCAGAACATGCTCTACAGTCTCACTTTCATGGAGGCTTCCATTAGGTGTTTACATACTATAACTAAAATTCTGATTACATTTTTATTTGCATACACAGTAAAACATGGAGTAAAATGTTTTAACAACCGCTCATGAAAAAAAGAAAGGTTTAAAAGAAAAGTAGAGTATTCTATATAAAGAATATAAAATAGGAATATAATAATAAATAAAAGAAAAAATAGAGTATGAAAAGAAAATACTCAAATTAGGATTGTAAAATATGAAATACGAGTATAATAAGAAATATTACAGTATAGAAAGCTTTTGGCTGTAAAATTTACATTATGTACAAATACAAGTAATAAAAATTAATTGAAATGGAAACCAGTCATGAGCATAGCGGCATACGGTAACAGTGTGAAATAAATATAAAGCAATGTATATAAACATATAGTATAGAAATAAAGTGATATTAAGGTTGCTGTGTCCAATTCTTAGTCTGCGAATTAATACGTCCTTCACGATTTTATTCCCCCGTCCTCATCACATCTACTTTGTCCTGTATTGATTGCAAAAATGTCTTGCTTTTGGTTCTTTATCACAATTCTTTTGCTCTTGTTGTTTTGCTTTTCTACACCTTTCTCTTCTGACTTTCCAAATTTGATATTGACCTCAACATCCACTTTTTTGGTTGCTTTTTCTTTCGCCAGCTCATCCGCTCTCGGTCTCTCTTTCTCTCGTCTCCCCGGTTGGACCCCCGAATGAGCCGGGACCCACAGAACAGAGACATTTTTCTCTTGTCGAATCATTCTTGAGTCAGGCAAGAAGATTTCATACATCTGATTCTGCTGGCTTCTTCTCTGTACCAGTACTAATGATTATGATGAAGTGAAATCACTACATTTCTGATGATTCACCTTCTCAGCCCTTTGTAATGTAGCCATCAGTAATACAAACAGCTTTACAGTCCTGTACAAACACTTCCAGAGCTGATGTAAGAGAAAATGAATCAACACCTTCTGACCAATCAGGAGCAAGAATTTAGCCTCATGAATATCTACTCCCAGTGCTAATGTGAGATCATTTAATCAGACTGGATACGTTGATTATAGATCACAATCTGATTAACTCTGATCTGATCATCACACAAAGTCTACAGTTCAACACAAAGCCTTTGTAAAGCCTGTGCAGCCTGTGCAGCCTCTAACCCTAACACCAACGCTTACTGTCCATCACTAACAAACCCAGGTTAACATTTTGAAACTAAACTTACTCCTAAAGTAGAGAAAGTATCCGACCGTCCGGGTTTCGTCCAACAATTCTCCCTAAATGAAAGAGAAAAGCGTTTAATTTAACACTGTTTACCCTCCTGTCACTTCCCAGCGTCCTGCAGTCGGCACTGCGCATGCGCATTACATCCCCGCGTAACCACGCGCATGCGCGTGTCGCGGTTCCGCTCAGCGAATCGAGTCACCTCTTCGACTCAGGAGTCGACTCTTTTCGTTGCCTGTGTTCTCGTTTTACCTAACTACAAATCTCCCGTAACTCTTCATTGGAATTTTAACCCATTTTGTAATGAACAAAACAGCACTGTTTTTGCATGCGGTTCGAGTTCAGGTTTTAGTGAGTCAGCATTTGACTCACTCATTCGACTCTCAAACGATTCATATGTATTTTATCCAAACTGGTATATAATATAAATGTACTGTATAGTGGTTGTTAAAGTCAATAACTTAAAATAAGCTCTTTTATCGTTTTATTGTTTTATAAAGTTATTGACTCAAAATAAACATGAAAGGGCGGCACGGTGGTGTAGTGGTTAGCACGGTAGCCTCGCACCTCCAGGGTAGTATTCGATTCCCACCTTGGGTCTGCGTGCGTGGAGTTTGCATGTTCTCTCCGTGCTTGTGGGTTTCCTCCCACAGTCCAAGGACATGTGACATGTGCCTTGCGATGAATGGGCATCCCATCCAGGGTGTACCCTGCCTCATGCCCTAGGTCTACTGAGATAGGCTCCAGGCCCCAAATGACACTGTGTATAGGATATAAGTGATATAGATGATGAGTGAGTGAGTGAGTAAATACTGTTTGTCATTGCCTTTTTTTTTTTGCCTAACCGTGAAGGAAATCTCCTGGAGGTGCAAGGGCATAGTGGTTAGCACTGTGGCCTTGCACCTCCAGGAGTGAGTGTTCGATTCCCACCTCATGTGGAAGTAAAATGAAGTAATTTGATGCAGTGAATGTACTGAATGACCAGGTTATAACATCTAGGGAGTTTTTCTTCCTGAATGTTCAGATCGTAAAAGAGTGGTTCCGGGCAGGACACCAAGAACAGGACACCACCGTGTGAGCTGTAATCAAAACTAAAGGTGACTGAATGAAAGAGTGTGCAACTTTTTATATACAGTGGCAAGAAAACCAAGAGGACCTTTTGGAATTTCATGGTTTTCTACATTACTTTGTCATAAAATGCGATCTGGTCTTCATCTAAGTCAAGGGTATTGACAAATACTGTATAATGTGCCTAAAATGATCATAATAATAATAATAAAAAGGTTTTCATGTCTTTTTTCGAGTCATGTGTTGACATACCTGGAGTCTTGTTAAGAAAATGAAATTGGAGGTGTGGACTAGAGCTACTTTGACTGATAAAAACCACTAAAACTTTTTGAGGTTGCTCTGCATGAATAGAAAACATGGGCCATACCTTATCAACAAGAGCTTTCAGAGAATCTACAATCAAGAATTGTTGATTTACATGAAGCTGGAAAGGGTTACAAAGTGATTTCAAAGACTTTTAAATTCTATCTTTTAAATTTAGCACTAAAGTCTACAGTCAGACAAATGGAGATACTTTCACCCAACAGTACATAGGCATGTGTTGTAGGCTGATTGGCATTTCCAAATTGCCTGTAATGTATGATTGAGTGTTTGTGTGTGAGAGAAATTTTGCACTGCGATGGGCGGATACACATTCATGATGTCCCCCAACTTGTTCCCTGGGATAAGCGCCAGGCCTCTGTTGGCAGGATAAGTGGTACGAAAAGTGAAAAGATTTAAAGAATTATCAAAAATAAACTTGATTACAAAATATTACAAAAGGACATTTGAGATAATTTGGGGAAAATTTGACACCACTTGTAGAAGGCAGGCTAATATATGTTTGAAAGAAGCAAACATAAATATTTTGGGATATAAGATGAAATAAAATAAAATGAATAACATACCCAAAATGTGTGTGTGTGTGTGTGTGTGTGACTACAGAAGCAGCAAAATAAATGTCTTTTTACAGAAGCAGCAAAGTAAATATAAGATTGCCTATACACATTGTATTGTCACTTTTTTTTTGTTTACATTTTTCAGATAATAAATATATTTTTTAATTGGACTGGCTTTACAGAGTCTTTTTTGGGCCGGGGGCGGGTGCAGGCTCGATTCCTGTCTCTGTGTGCGTGGAGTTTGCATGTTCTCCCCGTGCTTGGTGGGTTTCCTCCGGATACTCCGGTTTCCTCCCACAGTCCAAAGATATACAGGTTAGGCTAACGTTCCCAAATTGCCCGTAGTGTGTGATTGAGTGTATGTGTGTCCTGAGATGGATTGGCACCCTGTCCAGGGTGTACCCTGCCTCGTGCCCTAAGTCTCCTGGGATACGCTCCAGGTCCGCTCTATCCTCAATACAGGATAAAGCCGTATAGAAGATGAGTGAGTAAGTCCTCGCACATAACGAGTCGATTTTTGATGACGTGGCACGCAACAACAGTCGGCCAGACTGTAAACGACGTTAAAACACGGTACAATTTCGTCCGCGCATTTATTTCAGGTACCCGCTTCTCTCCTGGCTCGTTCATAACTTGTTGTAAATGCGAAACGATTATATTTCAACCCTTAATGTTCATCTCCTGTGGTGATTTTATTTTTCCTCTAAGATGAAGCTATAACCTTTATGTTTGCGCACGCGCACGCCCACTTGCTGCATTAGCTAGCAAGCTAGCTAGCTTAAAGATTAGCAAGCTAGCTAATTGGATAGATAGTGAAATGTCAAAATTATGCCGTTGAATAAATACATAAATAATATATTTTTCTAGAGTGAGTATAAGTTTATAAGCCGTATATTAAGGTTAGCCGACTTTTTTTTGTTTGTTATTTTGCCATTATTGCTAGCAACGGCTCAGCTAACTAGCTAAAAGTGTTGGGTTTCCGAGCACTGAAATGAGAGTGTTGTCTTTCTCTCGTCTCGTTTGTCACCAGACCGAGTGCTTTGTCTAAGTGTTCTCGGATGCAGCTATGAACTGGAACAAGGGAGGACCGAGCGGCAAACGAGGTTTTGGCTTCGGAGGATTTTCTCTCTCCGGGGGTAAGAAAGAGGAGCCGCGGGTGAGCCAGCAGTCCCACGGCGCGTTCGGGGCCCCGGGCTCTGCGGGAGGGTTCGGCAAAAACCAGCAGCAGCTGCCTGCCTTCTACAAGATCGGAACCAAACGTGCAAATTTCGATGAGGAAAATGCGTGAGTGACCCTCTGCACCAGTTACACCATCTATCTATCTATCTATATAACTGGCTGGACAGAAATTAATGAAACTTTGTCAGTCCTTATGTTAAACCTGCGCCATAAATTAAATCAAAATGTTGAGTAGTAGAAGTGAAGTGCCAGATTATAAACCGCACCGTTTTTGACAGCGTACTGCGCATGCGTCAGACTGTGGGCGCGTCTTAAATCGACGGCCGGACAGAATTTAATGAAACTTTTGCACCACAGTACTACGATATCTGCCTGAAGGTTAACCTTTAAAGTGCCCCTATTATGCATTTTCAAATATGATCTTTCATGCAGTGTATCACTTAGCTGTATGTGAACATAAACTATCTGCACTATCTGTGACGCCGACAGTGCACGATAAATTAAGTTTTTGTCTATTAAAAAAAAGAGTCGGCTCACATTCGCCTAAACGAGTCGTTAGCGATTTGAATTTTTTTCTGTTACGGATCCACGTCACTCCGTAACATATTTGCATAATGTCCACCCATGTTCTACGTCGCGAACAACTTGCACGCCATCTTACAATTAACGTTACCACACTCTTGTTAATGTGACCGAGCATTCTTGCCGGGTTCGCTTAAACACTTGGTAATATTAAGAAAACAATAAAAATGAGAGCACGAAAATCCTTTATAACTATTTATTCTCCACCATTCACCAAAACTGAACTTAACACTCACGAAGTGCGCATGCCCCTTGCCCTTCTACAGCAAGCCCCGAGGGGAAAAATGCATCACACACACATGCACATCACGAGCGCCCGTGCATCTACATTAACATATGACACTTACCACTGAGAAACGTCGTGCTAGCGAAACAGTTTCTTGTCGATGTGCCACTTCAACCGTTTCATCGTCAAACTCCGGCTCGAATCGATACGGTAACACCGACGCCATCTTTTCTATGTATTGACGGGTCTCCAGAGCCGTCGTTCAGGTTTGGTAATGGACGTTTAGTTTTCCGACACACGCTGTAGCGGTAGACCAATCATAAAGGACAACGCCATCTGACCAATCACAGCAGTGAGGGCTCACGGAAAGGAGGGGTTTAGACAGACTGAATCTTCGAACTGCTTCA
>JAQKPX010000008.1:3669821-3680039 GCA_030068255.1 Clarias angolensis
GGGAGTTATTGCTACATCCCCCTACAGCCCTGACCTTGCTCCAAGGCATTTCCACATGTTTGGGCATTTAAGGAGTTCCTGCGAGGTCAGTGTTAAAGAGGTAAATCAGACAGGCAGTCCAATCATGGCTCGGGGCTACTGAGAAAACTTTCTACCTTGATTATATCCAAGCACTAGTGAAATGCTGAGATTAGTGCAGTAGGGATATATATATATATATATATATATAGAGAGAGAGAGAGAGAGAAATAAAGGGTGTTTTTACTCTCATAATGGTGTTATTCTGTGCAATCAGTAGTCCTGGTTTGACTTGAACACCCATTGTATAATTTCCACCATAATGTTTTCTCAACTTCAGCATATTATATAGATTTTTTTTTTTTTAACTGATAAGGTCCAACTTCATTATAGACTGTGGTTCGGGTATGGACACATCTTTGACTAGATTTGGTTTAGTTAGTAATTAATGTACTGTACAAAGATCATCACAATTAATAAATATACATGATGTGATCATAACAGACTAAGTCTTCTTTTTTTTTTTTTAAACAACTATTAAAGATTTTTCTTTGTGATGATCTATGAATTTGGGTCACTTGATTTTTTTAATTTATAACTTATAACCTGTTAAAGCCATTCAATCAATTTTACATTCTTTGATCAGCCTACTTGATGGACCAGGGCAAGCCAGTTAAGCTTTTGACCCAATCAGATGCCCGGAAGTATAAAATACTAATTAGTGTCACCTGTGAGGCAGCACATTTAGAAGGACATCAAGGTAATTAAACAGTGTTTGAAGTGCAGTATAAAACAAAATAGCTAGTCTAAACTTTTATAGAATAATGGAGTTAAAACAAGTTGGTGGTTTTGTTTTGCTGTTTCTTGCACTTGTGCTGGTTAAAGCACAAGAACCAAGTGTGGGGAAAATTAACGGTTCTGTAGAAACACCCTTGCTGCAGTATGAGTCTGTTCCTATCCCCAGTGTAACTGCAGAATGCAACGAGACCGCAGTGTATGTAGAAGTGAAGAAAGATCTGTTGGGATTTTTGCTTGGTAACTCCATCAGCATTTCTGCTCTCACCCTGGGAAGCTGTTCTGCTAAAAAGGACGATCTTTCATCACAAATCCTTATCTATGAATCTGAACTGGATGGCTGTGACAGCAAGATGACCGTAAGCTTTTCTTTCCTGAAATCTCTTGTTCTGTTCAAGGCTCATGGTCATCCTGTTTTACTTTTCTCTCAGGTGACTGAAGATGAACTGGTCTATGTCTTTACTCTTGGGATTACTTCAGAGCCTTCTACTAGTGATCCCATTTCAATTGAGTGTCACTACCCAAGGTGGTACTTTCTCAGACTAAACATGTTTAAGTTTACTTGGACAATGTTTTACTCAGTTTCAAATACTTTCTAGATTTCGTGATATTCACAGAAGTTCTGTGGTGCCCAAGGATCCTTCTGAAGCTGCTGAGGAACCTTTTCTTTTCTCCTTGAGGCTCATGATGGGTTTGTATCATGGTTTAAAATGTAACTTGTTGCCTTGAAAATGAACTTCTAATGAGGTTTCTTCTTGTAGATGATTGGATATCTGAAAGACCATCCAAGAAGTACTACCTGGGTGAGCTTATAAATATCGAGGCATCGGTACTGCCGTTCAACAGTGTCCCCCTGCGTGTCCTTGCAGATGGCTGTGTTGCCACTGCAGTCCCTGACCTCGGTGCAGTCCCCAGATATTCCTTCATTGAGAACTACGGGTAAGTAAGGTTCCTTGGAGCCTTTGTAACTGAACCTGAGTGTTCCTAATTGTGTAAAAAAAATTTTTAGGTGTTTGATTGATGCCAAGCTTACGCAGTCCAGTTCCCACTTCATGCCCCAAATTGAAGCAGCAAAGCTGAGGTTTAAGCTGGATGCCTTCATGTTTCAAGAAGGGAATAGTAGCTTGGTAGGTAATAACTGTTTAGACAAGTGTACTTTAAACTGTAATGGCCGCTGTTGAACTGTAACGTTCACACAATTTGCCAGGTCTATGTTACATGCTTCTTGAAGGCTAGAGCTGAATCTGCTCCTCCTGATGCTCTGCACAAGGCTTGCTCCTTCTCTGATGACGGGTGAGGTTGATATGACTCTAATATGGTAGTACAGTGCTAATGAGCTGTGAATACTAAAGCATCATGACCTTTTCCTAGATGGACTGCTGTGTATGGTGCTGACCAGGTGTGTAGCTGCTGTGACGACAACTGCAGTTTGTGGAAGGAACCGGATCAATTGGGTACAGGGACATGTTTATTCTGTGACCCTTAAGCTGTTGTTGAGGCAAAGTTTTAACTTGTAACTGGGGGGGGGATAAAGCCACAGTGTTAATTTTCTTTTTAGAGTGAAAATTTGGTGTAACTTGGTAGTCTTTCGAGCTACTAGCTCCTTTCTGCTTAAGTAACATCAAAACATGGCTGCTCATACAGTGTAAAGTATGCCTTTAGAATTGGCAATTTATTGCAATATTGGCTTTTTATTAATCAAGTTGCATGTAAAACCTTGACCATTTTAATAAAAATAAATAAATACATTAGCATCAAGCATTTAAGCTGACTAGCTTGTTCCCAACGCTCCACGCCATTGTCACCTTTTGTTACTCGGTAGAGTAGATCAGTCTGAGATGTCACTTAGGTCTGTAACTGTGAATGTATGGCTAAAGTAGCTAAGAGCTACATGCTTTTATGTTGGAGGTCTGTAGGTTAATATGAATGCTAATTTTTTTTTTTTTCCTTTTCTCTTTCAGGACGGCAGCAGGCAACACAAGTAATGCTTGGCCCGATCACAGTTGAGGATAACTTGTTTTGAAATAAAATGTTACGAAAGCTGTTTTTTGTAGTTGTGAATTAAACGATGACCGAGCCAGCCATAGCCTTTTAATCCTTGTCTTTAAACTTGCAAATTTATTGCAAAATTACTTAATTTTGCTAAAAATTTGCTTCAGACCCGTGTGATCCGATATGCAAAATTACTTAATTTTGCATAGCGGATCACACGGGTCTGAAGCTATCCCTTTGGCTTGGTGTACTACTTTTTTTGAGTGGTCATGTGGTTTATAGGCTTAAAGGAGCAAGACTTGAGGCTTTATGTGGAAGGTGTTGATTTCCAAGAAATCAGTTTGATTTTAAATGTAATAAAGCAATGAATTATGTTCATGTTTCCTAAATTTCCTATAGGGCTCCCTTTGATTCACATGTGTAAATGCAGTAAAGGTATTTCTGAAGTGCTTATGAGGGGCTGTCTTGTATGCATACCCCTCGCGCTGATCCCGATTTAGAACTGTGGTAAGAGGAGCTGTGCTTTTAAATTACCAGTCTAAACTGTAGTTCTTAATACTACAACAAATAATGACCGACCATAACACTTAACTATTAAAGGCCTAAGGTTTCCCCCACCCAAATTAAATTCCATTTGCTGAAATATATATTTTAATATTGCCATAAGTGAGGTCAGGCTCTAAAGTCGAAAGAGAAGACTTGGCAAAGGGTTAACATCTGATTCATCCCAAAAAGCTGTGTCCTGACCATATTCCATCCTTAAGAACCCATGTCTTCATGCAGCTTGGTTTGGGTCTCTTACTTCCACTGAAGGAGAAATCTTCAATTCTGTGCTTCCAAATTTTGAGAACTGTTTGGAGAAGAACCACATGCGCATGATGGTAATGTGTTCCCAAATATTTGGCTAGTTAAGGCTGCACAATTCCTCAAAACAATTTGTGTGTAAATTTTTAAAGTGTCTTCACTCACTCATGACAAAAGGTGGGGTTAATTGTGAAGTGTACCTCAGCCAGTCACTAGAGGGCCATAGAGACATTTTGGCTTCACATTTAAACCCCTTGTCAGACATACGTGAATCTTATCAGATGTGCAAATGCAAAGTATTTGAGGATTCCAGTTAGCCAGTTTTGTATATGTCATCTGACTAGTTTGGTTGTCACATCTATCGGCACTATCACTTAACATCTTGTATTTATTGTTAATCGCACTGGATTTGTGTGGCATCTCCAGTCGTCTCCTAAAAATTCGAAAGAAACACCTCTGGGTTTGGTTAAAAGCTATGAATCAAAAGAAACCACTATTTTTACTTTGCTTATAGAAGCTTTATAAATGAGCATCCATAACCAAAAAAAAAGCATTTACTACATGTTGTACTGTTTCTCAATCACCATCTTAAAGCTTTCAAGGTAATTGTTGCCCTTGGTGTAACAAACTATTTATCATTTGCAATCCAAAGACGTCATGGATTCCAAGTGAATCTTTAAGTAGGACCATATGGAAACATCTTTAGCAGCAGGGTATGCTTTCCAATTGTTTAGGACTCCAAACATAGTGTAGGGGAAATCGTGATCACTGGTATCTCAGTGGTAGCATGTAGGCATGGATTTGGTACATTTGTATTGAATCCAGTGAGGAGAAAAAGTTTTCAGACACTTCCAAGTTTTCCACCTTTCATTATGTTTCAAACTCATCATAAATGAATTTTAATCCTTTATTCTCTTCATTCTACACACAATACTCCAAATCAATTGAAAATTTTATTTTAAATTAAAACAGAAAAATCCCATTTACATTAGTATCCAGACCCAACAATTGGTTAAAGCCATGATGGCCTCAAGTCTGCTTGTGAGTGATGCTACAACCTTGGCACAACTTTCTTTTTTGGACATTTCTTCCATTCTTCTTGCCAAAATAGTTCAAGCTCAACCAGGTTGGATGAGAACAGCCATTTCAGGTCTCTCCCATGAGCTTAGCTATCACACAAGATCTCCAGAACTGGTTGCCAAAGACAATAAACGTAACTTATGATCAAATTGGAAATTAACTCATATGTAGGGGACAGGTATTGGTAATATTTTTGGAACGGATTATCTGCACTTACATTATTTCCTTATTTCCTTATATGGTAAAATACATATCGCAATATGAAATTTCGCCTAAAGAACTCGCCTCCGGGACTGATTAAATTCGTATGCCGAGGGACTGCTGTACGTACTGTATGTACCCAGATTTTGGGGGAAAAAATGTAAAGGCTCAATGCTTTTCAGTCAGTTGTGTCAGTTTTTTTTTTTTTTTTTTTTTTGAGAGAGAGAACGAGAGGAAAATATTTTTGTGTAGTGTAACACTTGTGTAATTTTTGTTGTGTTTTGTGTAGGCTTCAGAAGGTTTCCTCCCTCAGTGGCTTTAAGCTGCATGAAAAAAAGGCCGCCTTTTTTGAAATGGGCGTGGTTTGTGGGCGGGGTTTAAACTAGACAACCAATAGAGGTGGACATCCTTTTGAATAATAAAGAGCTGGAAAGAAAAAGCACCCCTGCGCGGCTGAAATGCGCTCAGGAGAAGGACGGAAGCAAGCAAGCGGTGTGGGGCAAATCTGAGCAGCTCAATAACCTCATCATCCTCAGTCCATGCCATAGAAGAGCGGGAAATCAAGTTTACCGAGTGCTACAGTGAACTCCTGTTTGTGTTTTTCATTGCAGCACAGGAGGAGAAGGAGACACACAGATGGTGAGTATCTAACAAACCGGGAGGGGCCGTGTCTCTATCCGCGGCTTCCTCACTTTAAGAGCGCGCTCGACAGAACAGCGCGCGAACGACACCTAGTGCACTCCGTATCGCCCGCGCGCGTTATCTGGGCTACGGCCCGCGCGTGTCCCGCGTGCGCGCGCGCGCGCGCTGCTGCTGCTGCTTCCTATTGTGATGGAATCGTTGTTCGTTATTTACGTTCAATTCAGACAGTTTCTGCGCGTTGATTGTTGATTGTGATGATGATGAAGATGCACATAAGAAATGCATTACAGCGCGATTTGTGTCTGTAACAACCTTCACATTTACAAAGGTTTCATCGGAGCTTTGTGATTACAAAAAAAAAAAAAAAGAAAATTAAATAACAATAGCAAGTAATCATAAGTAAATGCGGTATCTTAGCAACATAAGGGATTGTAACATTGTAACATTTTACTTCCGGTTTCATTCTCAGGATAAAAGTTGCAATTTGATGATGATGATAATAATGGTGGTGTTTTTTCTTCTAATTGACTATTGAGCTAATTGACTTTTTATTTTATTCTATTGCATGTCATATGTTATTGTGTTTTTATATATATATATATATATATAGATAGATAGATAGATAGATATAGATGTGTGTGTGCGTGTGTATATGCAGTCAGTGCAAGAATAATGAATAATGGATTGGAGATGAATGGAAATCAATCAATTATTCTTTTAATTACATTATGTAATGCATAAGTCATTTCTAAGCATATTCAGCTTTTTTTAAATTTATTAAAAAAAATGTTTTAATGATTTAAAAATTGGATAATTCATTTAAAAATATCTAAGAAACAGATAGGTCTTTTGTCATCACTTAAAGATGACTTCTTTTTTTTTTTTTTTTTAATGACTTTTCCCCCTAATTCCTTTTTTCCTCCCTAACATCACTTGTACTGAAAGTTAATGAATGGTCCATGTGGGACAGTGTAAGTAAAAAAAAAAAAAAAAAAAAAAAGTATAAATATTATCTCTATTACAACTAATCAAACGAACAAATCATGTAGTGTGTGTTTATAAATGGAAAATGGTTACTGTTTCTGCGGAACGTTTTTTTATTATTATTTTAATTATTTTTTTTAAAGGCATTATATATAAAATATAAAATGATTAAAATCAAATATTATGAATGAAACTAAAAACAAATCATCTTAATATAATAATTTAATTGGAATTTAAACCAACCTTCACATTTCCAAAGGTTTCATTTCGGTACTGTTACAGAACAAAAAGAAATTAAATAACAATAGCAAGTAATTATAAGTAAATGCGCTATCTTAGCAACACGAGGAAATGTCAAAGTTACTTCTGGTTTCAGTCTCACAATAAAAGTTGTATTTAGATGATGATAATATTGTTGGTTTCAGCTAATTGACTTTTTGTTTGTTTGTTTAATGGCTAAGAAATTGATCACTTTTTAAAATTAATATTATTTTTTTATAGACATCACATATAGTAAAAGTATCTGTGGGTCAAAAAAAAGAGAAGGATAAATATATAGCTGAAACGTCTACATAAATAAATGAATAAATGAATCAATAAATAAACCGTCAAATGTTTTTATAAAATCATAAACACACTACGCAAAAAATGTCTAAACAGTTTTAAACAATCTCTAGTTTATTTGCCGTTCATAAGAATGAATTACATTCTTCGGCACATGTTGCTTTATTAACCTAAGCGTAGTTAAACAGCTCCTATCCACACTATACTTTCAGTTTGTACTTAATATGATGATTATAACCTCATAGACTTGTGCTACTGTTATTGGAAACCTGATTTAAATACAACTCAAGTAACATCGGTGAAAATGAAAACGAGAAAGTCTAACGTGATCTGAAACTTCATGAACATTCTTTCTATGATCAAGTGTCAGATGAGAAAAATGGCAGCTGATGAAAGAAAAAGAGGGAAAAAAACTGTAGATTTATATGTTTGAAAATCAAATTATTGAAAAAGGATGTGTTTTTGAGCTTTTTGTATTGTTAGTTAGTTGTTACAGTTTACAGACACCAGACAAAATATAGATTTGGAGATTAGTTGGAGGCGACTGGGATGAGTGCGAGGATGATGTCACATCCTGGTTAATAAAACATAACCTCAGTAAACACCTCTGTGGTTTATCGCAGATCCTCAATTTTAGTTCATGTAGTCAATATACAATTAATGTATATTTAATATATACACACAGTCAGTCAACCTGTTTGTTAATTGGTGATTTCTGAGGCTGGTGACTCTAAATGAACTTCTCCTCTGCAGAAGAGGTAACGTTTTGGTCTTGCTTTCCTGGGAAGGTCTTCATGGGAGACCGTTTCATCATGGAGCTTGACACAATACTGATCTTGCAGACACATATATATCTCTTCTTACCCCACAGCCGGGTTGGATGTAATAAAACAGACTACATGCCGCATATGCCGACGCACCCTTAGTAATGTGGTGTCAGGTGACCGGGGACGAAATAAAAACAAATGGCGTGTATGTAAATATAATCCTGTGGTAATAGGGCTGAAGTCACCATAGAATAATGAAGGAGTTTTGTGAATCGCAGAATTTTGTTGCTTTTCAAGATTCCTCCACGTCCAGGACATGCTGAGGGTCGTAATTTAAAAAAATAGCCCTTTTTTTTTTTTTTTTTTTTTTTTTTTGCTGTAATGATTTTGACTAGAGACAGGAAGCAGATCAGAGCGGGGCTTATTACGGCCCGCGGCGTGACCGGGACGTTTAATACCACGAGTTCTTTGCAGCTTTTCCTGTCATTCAGAAGATATAAGAAGAAGATGTATCAATATGCCTCTCTGCTGCTTGGGGGGGTGGTTATAAACACGCCGGACGCCATCCTAAAGCCTGGATGTCAGGTTGATTTGTCTCGCCGGACGATTGGAGCAGATTCTTTCAGCTGGCTGTCTGTGCAAATTAGGCCAAGCGTCCTGTTTGATTCCAGCCTGGATGGCACTGTCTGTATTTAACGTCTTGTTAGGATCTCTCTCTCTCTCTCTCTGACTGACTTTCTGTCATGTGAAGATTAAAAAATGAATATATCCGTTCAGGGCATTTTGAAACCGTGAAAACGTGCGCAAACAAATAGGGAGGATATTTGACTCTGTTTAGAGAGCTGTGTTTTTGTTGTAAGTGGGAGGATGAAGATGATTTGGATTTGGCGCATGAACAGCTGGGAAGCAAACAGCCTTCAAGATCGTTTCTGTGCAGAACGATCATTTATTTTTTCTCTTGGAGGTAAAAATCCAAGCGCCGTGCATACACAAAGAAGTAGAGTGTTTTTTTTAATTATTTATCCAGTATATAATGATTTGGTTGAAAAATATTTCTGGCCATTAGTTTGCTTGGCGTGTCTATAGCTCTTTGAATATTGGGTGTTTTTTCCTGTGAAGCGTTCAGCGCATCCCTGATTTCCATACCTACTATACTGTACTACGCACGTGTCCGGTGTGTACGGCTGCATCATGACTTATATAACCGAGCATCTCAATCTACAGCCTTCTCTCTGTCGGCTATTCTTGGAGCTCCTTACTAATGAAATTATGCCAGCGAGGACTCTGGGGCGGCCAGTGCAGTCTGATAACACCATCGTTTTTTTTTTTTTTTCCCTCTTCCCCTTCTGCTCAAAATCCCCTTATATGGATGAAGAGTGAAGGATGACGCTCAGGCTGCACACACTTAAATAGAAAGTTCTGACTGTGCTGAATCACCAGGCTGAACCCTGTGGATTTTATTTATCCGGACTTGTCAGATGGCTGAGAGATTTTAGGAACGTGGCACACGGAGTTTACATCTTTAACCCGCGCCGTGCACGTGGAACGTTTCTGAAATGCTTGAACGGCGCATCGTCATGAATTAATTGGGTTGCGATCATGGGTTTGGTTTCATTCGGATGTAAGCGCTCGAGACGTTTTTTTGGCGTCTGATGTTTGATAACGGTGTAATTGGACCGTTTTATCTCTATTTAAACATATTTTGGATAAACGTTGCTTGCATAATGGGGTGTTGCCCTTTTTGTAAGATGACTCAATTTCCATAGATTTGAATTCTGAACTACTCGCTCATCCATTGCTTTAATGGGGACCCACGTTTCTCAGACATTTAGGTGGTTCTCCATTTTGTGTCAACACACAAAAAACACTCCGTATCATTTCTCATTTTCACGTTTTTGTATTGGTCAGCTCTTAAACAAGCAAATCCAGCAAAAAAAAAAAAAAACAATAACGTCCGCCTATTGTGACCTCATATAGCAGTAGCCCCTCCCCCTCCCAGCTCTGCCATTCTCTGGATCCCATTTTAAGAGCTACTATAATAAACAAGGTCGGCTACTAGATTCCAACAGCCATTAAACAACAAAGAAGAAGAAGAAGAAGGCTAGGCTAGCAGGGAGAAGCTAACGTCTAACGGCTCACCTGACCATCTTTAACTTTATCACTAAATATTAAGGATTGTATTTTGTTTGAAACCATATGTAGGGGACTTACTGTATAATTAAATTTATTACATTTAAAAAATAATAAAAACATTCTTTTGAACAACAGTGGAGATGTATAACCTGCATCCACATCATCAAAAAAGAGGAAAAAACCCCCATGCCTCATATTTTACTTTAATTGAATAAAATTTAATAAAATCTTTAAAATA
>JAQKPX010000008.1:3726857-3737305 GCA_030068255.1 Clarias angolensis
GAGAGAGAGAGAGAGAGGAGGGGGAGCTAGGTGAAGATTTAATTTAACTTCCAAGCATAAATATTGTTCCTGCACTTTGTTCTGTTTCCCTTCCGTCCGCACAAAGCCTCCGTGATCTCGCGCTGTCTTACCACGAATAAAAAAAAAAAAAAAAATGAAAAAGGAAGTTTCTGTTCTCTAAATACGTAGCCGCGTGTTCTAAGAACGGCTCTCGTGAGAACTTTCTCATGTGGTTTTTTTCTTTTTGGTTTCCGCCGCAGGAGGTCAGCACCCTGGAGTGCGAGATCCAGCTACTGAAAAACCTGCACCACGAGCGCATCGTGCAGTACTACGGCTGCCTCCGCGACCACAACGAGAAGACCCTGACCATCTTCATGGAGTACATGCCAGGGGTGGGTATCGGGAGTATTATCATACACACTGGGTTTCGCATCACTTACAACCTTCAAGGACGTTATGCGATAGCCGTCAATATCATTTCCGTTTCCTCAGGGCTCGGTGAAAGACCAGCTGAAGGCCTACGGGGCGCTAACGGAGAACGTGACCCGGAAGTACACCAGGCAGATCCTGGAGGGCATGTCCTACCTACACAGCAACATGATCGTCCACAGGGACATTAAAGGTACCTACAAGTGACAGCGGTACCGGAGACGAGATTTGGTATTGCGAAACGCATTTTCCGCGTAGGAAACAATGTAAACGCGGATAATCCCCTAAAAATATCACCAATTTCCAACACTATAATTATATTTTTTACAAATTAAAACATCTAGAACAAGACATGTAAATGAAGTAAAATAAAAAAAGTAGACATTAAACTTCACTAAACATCAATTTATGATTCCTCTTGGCACCGGCTGCCAAACTGAAGCGACTCCTTTCTCCTCCTTGCCAACGTTCTCAGGACCCACAGTGCCATGTCCTCAGTAAATGCAAAAAAAAAAAAAAAAAAAAAGAAATATGGTAACTCGATTCTCTTGGCTCTCCACTGACGCAAAAAAAGTTTTGAATATAATATTATAAATATTCCGAAGTTTAACTACTGTACTCATCATGAACGTTAATTTCATGACAATATCGGGCTTGGAATTATTTCTTTAAATTGGCTTTTTTGTTCAACGTTCATCTTTAATAGAAGAAATCCTTTAGAATTTGCTGATATTGAGCATAACAGCACTGGGACGGTAAAATATATGTTGCCACAAGTGTTAATTGCAGTAAGTAAGTAAGAAGAAAGTCTGTACGGTGCTCAGTACTGGAAAAAGCGAAGAGCAGCTGCCTGCCAAAAATGATCTCTGGATAATACATGGTTGTTTGTGGAACTGTTGTATAAAAAGGCTTTAAAATAAGAATATATGACACTGTAATGCACTTAATTCATCTGAGTCAACTTTAAGCTATTCCTTGTATTGTAAATAATGACAATGTTTATTTTTGATCAAATGCTGTATGCGTTTAAAAAATAAAAGGAGATTTTTCTAAAAAGAAAACCAATTAAATAGAAACCAGTTTCTCTTATATATTTTACATTGTTGTTTAATTAAGCAAAATTAAAAATATAGAATATTCGATTACTAAAATATTCGCTAGCTACAGCCCTAGATTCAATCACTTGTCAATCCTGATACGGAGTGCTGATATTCAGCACAGCAGCACTCGTTCTCGTGTGATATTAAGTGTAATTATGTAAATATGACAGTATATATATACCGTGACTAAGGTATTGTTTCTAGGTGCCAACATCCTGCGGGATTCTGCAGGGAACGTGAAGCTCGGAGACTTCGGGGCCAGCAAGCGCCTGCAGACCATCTGCATGTCTGGTACGGGCGTGCGCTCGGTCACCGGGACGCCGTATTGGATGAGCCCGGAGGTCATCAGCGGAGACGGTTACGGACGCAAAGCGGATGTGTGGTAAAGCCAGAGATCATTATACGATTAGAGTTTAGAGACTGTAAGGGACAACATTTACAGTTAACCTTCTGGGCAGTAAATAGGTGGTTGATGGAAAAGTCACCAAAACAAACATACACTCAGTGCAGGAAACGTAATGGGTAGGAGGAATATTTTTTAAAAAAAGCAACATTAAATATTTATCAAGACAAATATCAGCAGTTAAAGATGAAATCTAGGGCACGGAGCTATTTTTACTGCCAGGAACCGAACGCATACTTTGCCCGAAGAGGAGGAGTCCACCTGATGTCGAGGGATTTCTCCCCGCGCGGTCTGATTGGACCCCGGCTCATCAGGAGAGAGCCGTGATTGGCCCGAGAGCTAGCGAGTCAGATCGGAGCAGTGACCTAGAATGGTCTGAGCGTTCGGAGCCCCTAGAGTCATTTTCAGGAATCTCAAAGGAGGCTCTCTTTTTCTCGTTTTTTTTTTTTCCCTGACACACTCACGTATGCACCCACAAACAGATCCACAAATACACACACTCGTGCTATCAGTGTCCGGGCCGGCGGCCAAGAAAAACACGACTTGATTGTCGACAGCTCTGCCAGGGAAAGTTTCCACCAAAACATTCCTGCGCAGCCTCTGCCCGGGAATAAGTCCCAGTTTGACAGCGTGATGTATGTGAGCGCCATTGTACTGCTACGGTGCAGTAAAGCCAGCGCCATATATCCCGAGTCACGTAACGTTTTTAAACTGAACATACACTGGAGACGGATTCGAGTGCCAGATCCAGGAAGGGTTACTGTAGTCTATCAGAATGTGCTCGTCCTGATATGCGAATGTAGGAACAGCTCGTGTTGTGGACATCGTACGTTATTGCTGTGATATACTGTAATATGAATAAAGCATATTATAGGAAAACAACCAGTTTTAAGGCGTACGAGTAACACATCCCATCACACCATCCTGTCATTCATTATTTTCCTATAACAACATGTTTTATTCCATATATATTTACGTCCAAGAATTGACGTTCAGGTCAAACTGGTGATAAAATTTCTCGTGAATGAAGGAGTAAAACCGTCGGACATTCAGCGAGTGGAACGCCTCATCCTTGAAAATCAACAGACACATCTTGGTGTGTGTGTGTGTGAGAACTGTACACACAACCATTCACCAACACCACTCACACATTTATCCCACCTCCCACGTACAGTCCTGACCTCACGCCAAGTCATTCCCACATGTTTGGGCCATTAAAGGAGTTTACATTTAGGCAAATTTTTTTGGGGGGGGATTTTTTCCAGATTTTCTCCCTATTTTTAGTCGTGTCCACTTCCTCCCCTCCCTCACTAGGAGCTACTACACCTCAGTCGGGAGGGCTGAAGACTATCATGTGTTTCTTCCGAACCACGTGACGTCACTGACCGTTTTTTTTCCCGACCTGCTCGCTCACACACCGTTGGGGGCGGAGTAACACACTCGGAGGACGGCGCTATCCGCTCCTTCCTTCACAGACGCCCCTGATTGGCTGTAGAGCCGTGATTAATGCGGGAGCACTAAGTACCTCTCATCCCGCCCCTATGAGAGAGCTCGGCCAATCAGCTCTCTCTAGACTTCCGGCTGCGAGAGGCTACAGCATCACCCGGGAATCGAACTCGCGATCTCCATATGATAGGGCAAGCACTTTACCACTTCGCCACCGCATTTAGGCATTTTTAAAAATTGAGAGTTAATGGCCTTGCTTAAGGGCCCAACAGGGACAACCTGGTGTTCGTGAGATTTAAACCTAGTACCTTCTGAACCGTAGTCCAATGCCTCAACCACAGAGCTAACGCTGACCCCTGGGTTCCTGGGAGACCAGCGTTTCAGACGTGACATGAAGTCCGATCATGGCTCAGGAGTACTGAGAAAATTTTCTACCTGGATGGTGTCCAAGCACTAGTGAAACACTGGGATAAGTGCATTAGTGTAGCAGGGGGTTTTATGGAGAAATAAAGGGAGATTTTATTCTCATATCTGTGTGTGTACAGTTCACACACACACAGAGATGCATCTGTTGATTTTCAAGAATTACTCACTGAATGTTCAACGGTTTTACTCCTTAGTTCAGTAGAAATTTCATCACAAGTCCCGGTTTGACTTGAACGCCCTTTGTATGTGTTTATGGATATAACAGGCATGTTCAATAAAGTCTGACATTATTTGAGCCCTAGTTTGACGGTTGTCTAGATAATTACAGAACCTTGGCCTAGAGTTAAAAGATTCAGATTTATTTGATCTAATTTGGGTGTAATTTGTGTGTGTTTTTCCATGTTAAGGAGTCTCGGCTGCACCGTAGTGGAGATGCTGACCGAGAAGCCGCCGTGGGCCGAATACGAAGCCATGGCCGCCATCTTTAAAATAGCCACCCAGCCCACGAACCCCGTGCTGCCGTCGTACATCTCCGAGCAGACCAGAGACTTCATCCGGCGCATCTTCGTCGAGGCCAAACACAGGCCGAGCGCAGAAGAGCTGCTCAGACACCCGTTCTCCCAGATCTTCTGCTGAGCGAGATGCAGAGATAAAGCTGAAAGCTGTGACATTTGTGACACGGAGCAGACCAAAGCCCCACACACAGCTGGGAATCACCCATTCAAGAGCGGTTAGATTTAGGCCTTCAATTAGTCCGTGCTGCATTGCTGCGTGCGTACCAGCAGGGGGCAGCTCAAGACAGCCGAGTGCTATCGATGGCACCGTCTGTCTGGACTCAGTAGTAGAGCTGCACAATAGGAATAAACATAATGAGCATAGTGTGATTGCTTTGCTCTATCCTGAGATCACAGTAGGACAAAGCAGTCTGAGTCTGAGCTCTGTACAGGTCAGTGCAGGTCATGTGGGTCGCAGGTTCCTGCCTTGTCCCTTGTTGTATACCTGGTCTAGCCAGGGCTTATATCATGTTCCCGAAAGGTCAATCATTCAGGTCAGACATATTAGCGTGGTGTTAGTGTCAGTGGGAAAGCTGCAGGCTGTGTTTCAGCGATTAGACCGGGTGTGTAGATGCCTGATGCTTTCCTTCCAACCGTCCTGACAGGTTTTGAGGCAACACTCTAACTGTAAATGAAACTTTGAAATCAGTTTAAATTTCAGATCATCATCTTGTGACCATGTTGAGTCGTCAAGCTGTTTGCTGTCATCATAAACAAACAAACAAACAACCCCCCCCCTAATTAGAAAAGTGAGTTGAGAAACCGCTATGTTACATAACAAGGTTAACTAGCATCAGTTAGCGTGATGGGTTAGTTAAACAAAGAGCTAATATATTTTCTGGACTATAAGATGCACTACTTTCGGTTCTAATCCAGTTTATATTAAATATTAGATATTTAGATATTTCATAATATACCGTATTAGCCGTTAGCTTATTGTTGTCCGCTTAATTTTTGTAACAAATACAGTATATGTACCATATCTATACACACATGTACACAAGGAGACATTACAGATAAACTTTAAATCAGATCTCTAGAACTGTATTAAGATTTCGTATCTAAAAGGTAGTGGTGTGTTTTTAACCTTTTCCGGAGACAAGCGTTACACATTGCTGCACTGTGCAAGATTTAATCATCAATCATTTATTTATATAGCACTTATTAACAACTTCAAGTTGACCAAAGTGCTTTACATAACAAATAAAGAAGACAAACAATAATAAATAAATAAATCAGTAGAAACAAGACATGTAAAATTAAGAAATCGAGAAAATTAAGAGCTGGATAGAAATTAAAACAGAAAATAATAATATTATAGCTCAATAACATTAAGAATATATATCAACATAGGATAAAAACAGAACATTAAGGAAAAAACAACAGAATTTTAAGAGAATGTTATTATAAATAAAAGTAACACTATCTAACTACTACTGTATACACTAAAAGTTTAGAAGTGTAAATAAGTGCTTTTTTAATTTGGATTTTAAAGAGGCCAGTTCCGCAACAGATCGAATTTCAAGTGGTAATGAATTCTGTAATATTCCAAATATAAATTTGTATATCATCTGCGTAACAGTGGAAAGATAGATTGTACTGTACTCCCCAGAGGGAGCATATAAAGCGAAAAGAGGAGAGGGCCAAGAATAGAACCCTGTGGCACCCCACAGGAGAGCGAAGCACAGGAAGAGGAGAAATTTCCAATCAGGACTGAAAACCTTCTATTGGCTAATACATGAGTAAGAATGATAATGAGTTTCAGTATTAAACAAATATTTTCCCATAACCTACTCTACACGGAGGGACTTTTTAACGCACGTTTTTAACAGACCTGCTAACATCTATGCAGATGCACCTGCAATAAATGTAGGAGTATGCGAGGACGAGTTATCATATCAAAATGTGCCAGAAGAAACCCTAACTTTGGATGCTGTATTATAATAAAATGTAGTTGACGTTCATTGTCAGGACGGCACTAGAATGACTTGGATAAAATTGACGTTGAGATAACATTGAACGATCGACCCCAAACACAACGTTGCAAATACAACCTCAAAACGACAGAATCTTTTGAACCTTTATTTGTAACGTCCATTTGCGCGATCTCAGAGAACATCACGGTCCCTTAAGTACCTAACAGGGTTTAGAATTCCGATCTGAGATTGGGCCGGAACGTGACAGCATCACGCACACACAGCGTGTGTCTCATGTCTCATGTTTCTGAGATGATTTGTGGTACTCATTGTTTAACACCATGAGCATCATGCCCTCTAGTGGTCCAGTTGGTAAGCACACAGTGCCCTCACTGCAGTAACTCGAGTCTTGCTCAGGCTATCAGTTTGGAGTTTTTTTAAAAACATTCTGTTGTCAGAAGCTTTCATTCAACATCATCCCATTGTCATGTAGTCAGATTTGTTCTGCTGTCATTTCATCAAAGTCAATCTAACTTTCAAACAGAACCCAATACCAATAATGTGAGTAATGTTGCCAAATTAACGTTCTGACACCCAAACATTTCGATCAGGACACCAAAGACGTTTGAGGAGTCAAGCGCCACATGAGAAAATTTAAATGGAATAACGTTTTTTTATTTGCACTTGGGTCTGCAAGCCAACAGTTTCCAACTGCACTGCTCATAATATTATTATTATTATTACAACTTTTAATAATAATAATAATTACGCCATTCCCTTTTCTCTTTTAAACCAAAATGATGGAGGTGCCTGTCTTCCTGTCTCGACTGCCAGTTCTGAATGATCATAACACATTTTGTTGACTTTAGTTATAAATCAAACAAGTAAAAATGTATATCGCACAATCCTTGATGTAAACATTCAGAAACAGCTGTTGATGGATGTTTTTTGAACAAAACAGATCTGAGGTCACTCCGGGTTTCAGTTCCTTTTACAGTTCACAGCGCTGCCTCGAACCTGCAATGCAAGCAAGGTATCATGTGTTTTACTTATGAACGTCTGTTTTCTTATTTACTCAGAGCTGGTGTTTGCTCTTCTAGATAAAAATACGCCAAAGAACATTCGCCAAATTTCTCAATCGGCAGAGGTGTTTAAAAAGCACGTTTTGTTAAACCCAGGTGAAGGAAGTTGTGCCTTAAGCTCTGTGCAGAAGTGTTTTTAATTTTAATTTTTATTATTATTGATATTTTTAAATGCACTTTTGTAAAAATGAATGTTTGTTATATTTACCATATTTTCATGTTTTTTTTTCCATAATGTGAAATCTGTTTCACTTTTATTTAAATCCCAGTGCTCAGCTGCCTCTTTTTTTTTTTTGCATACACAAATATTCATTTATAATTATATTTTTATATCGATTTTTCTATATGGAGATGTTTTACAAAATACGAAACCTGAAACCTGAGACGAGACGGGTGTTGGAAACCCCGGGGAAAAACAAAAAGAGAAACGATGTTAGCAGCTGGTTTTGCAAAGACATTTTGTGCATCTCTGAGTGGACAAAGGCGCTCCGGTTGTTCAACCCAAGCAGGAACTCAGAGTGTGTGTTTTTGTGTGTATGGTGTGTATGTGATTGTGTGCGTGGCTGGCCAGGGACAAGAGATCGTCAAGGTTGTTCCTACAGGATGGCTTGAAAGTGTGTGTTATAATCAACCTGACGTACACATAAGCACACACACATAAACAGTGCCATTTATAGATACTTAGCATAGAAAGTGTTGGATAATGTAGGATGTCGAGAGGCAGGTAACAGTATGTGCGTTTACGTTCCGACCCTCAGTCGGACCTGATCGGAATGAGACTGATCATTTACTGATCAATGAGGATGAGCAGAACGGTGTAAACCTTTGATGATCTTTTCAATAGCTAAATATTAACCGTGTAGACACTTCTGATCTCTCTTACTGGAGTTCAGCATTACCTCACCTGAGTTTCCAGGAACAAAATTTCTCACTGAGAGAAATGTGGAAAGAGCTCTGATTGGTTCACATTTCATTACTTAGTAAAGCGTCCAACCAATCATCGATGAGACTGATTTTTTTTAACCAGTCATAAGGCAAAGGGTGGGATTTGTTGTAAAATATGGGTAACCTGATCTAAACCTGGAGAAAAATACTAGATTTCAGTCGGATCTGAGAAATATTGTCCATATAAACGTAGGGATGTGTGGGAGAGATTTTTTGATTGGCTTTAGAAAGTGAGCCAGCTAGAGAAAAAAAATGAAATTAGTACAGTATCATCAGGTTTTGTCTGAATTTTTTTCGATTTACGCTCATGAAGTAATCACTAAATACAGAAGAAGAAAATAAAAACATTTAGAGCCTGTTAACGTCACATCACTTTACATTTGAGACACAAGCTTATTAATGACGTCTGCATCCTGTACAACTTTGCGCTATCCGCCCTCTTTCTCATACATGACTTGGCAGATGGCTGTGATTGGTTAGTGACACTGTGGGCGACACTTTGCCATCCATCTCACCCAGACAGCACAGCCCGATTCGTTTCTCTTTGCTCACCTCCATTAGATGGCTGTGGCACCAGTGAGAGTGATACTTGCTCTCTCATGCGATATCGTAACATGTCTTGTCCTGAAAATTTCCATTATTTTTAATCTAGCCGGTAATATTTCCTTCAGATGTTAACACTAGCTTTCTTTACTGTACTGTACTGTACTGTTCCTGTTTTGTAGTTTTATTCCATATAAAAACGACTTCCTCCTCCTCCTTCTTCTCACCTTTCAGACTGAATCTTGTAATGACGTGTGAACGTGAACGAAAGACGTGGGTGATGAACGTGTTAAGACGCAGGTGGACGCCAGAGCGCCCGGTTCCACTCAGCTCGACGGCTTTGTTTAGCTCAGGGTTCGAGTGACACGTGCCCACAATGAGGGCGCACAAATTTGCCTGACCGATCACTGTCAGTGTCCCGATTTATTCGGTGATCGATCGTTTCAGTTTTGGCTGCTATTGTGGAGGGTTTTTTTTATCTTTGGCAGCTAGTTATCAGTATTGTACCGATGTTAAACACGCACTCCTCCGAGTGATTTGTTCGCTAGTGTTGGGAATCGTGAGAACCCTGAGGTAAGCAAAAGACTATAAAGCAATAAATGAAATATATAATGATGATGTATCATAGGACATAGGACTTGCAGTGCAAAGTCTAATGTATTAAAGTCATTTACAATAAAATTACTGTATGCTCTTAACTGTCTCTTTGTCTTCAATTTATATATAATTATTTCCAGTGTTTCTGATACACATCAGGTAAAATATATTTAAAGGCAAAAATTTCACCTTTAAATGGTTAAGATCACAATTTAGTCATTTTAGGTTGAATACGAGGTTAAATACAGTTCTGAGAGTTAAAAACTCCATTTATTTCTATTTATAATCCCCTGCTACACTAATGCACTTATCCCAGTGTTTCACTAGTACTCGGACACAATCAAGGTAGAAAGTTTTCTCAGTACATCGAACCCATGATCAGTCTGCCTGCTTCATGTCTGAAACGCCGGCCTCCCAGGAACTCCTTTAATGACCCTAAACATGTGCAAATGGCTTGGAGCGAGGTCAGGACTGGACGGGTGTATGTGACGATAACTCCCAGCCGAGTTGCTGTAACAAGCAAGTGGTGTTGGTGAGTGTATAGTTCCCAAAGACAGATTCGTCTCTTTCGCAGGTTGGCGTCAAGTTATAGGTTGATTTTCAAGGATCAGGAGTTCCACTCACTGAATGATCGCTGGAACGACTGCAGTGGGCTCTGAGTCACCTCTGAGGGGATTTTCATTCATGAACGTACAGCCTTCTTTAAAATGTTTGCACCATTCAAATGTTATACTGCAGAAAAGAGTCTCATCACCGTACTGTGTTTGAAGTCTTCAGACTTCAAATGTCAATCACCTTTTATGCTTTCATTCACCAGCCAGAAAATTCATCACGAGTCCCGTCTTGACTTGAAAACCCCTTGTAGATTTCTAAGTCCCAATGTTTTAAGTAAATAACTGTCATAAAAAGGACTTTTGATCATATATAGTAAATACAAACCGGATTCCAAAAAAGTTGGGACACTAAACAAATTGTGAATAAAAACTGAATGCAATGATGTGGAGATG
>JAQKPX010000008.1:3827247-3845333 GCA_030068255.1 Clarias angolensis
ATCAGAGACACGGATCAACGTCCTCCCTGTAGTCCCGATCTCGCTCCATCAGAATTTCATCCCTTGTGTTTGGTCCCCTGAAGGCAGCGCTACGAGGACGAAGAGTCACTTCTGATGAAGAAGTGAAGACAGCGGCGCATTCGTGGCTCGCAGCTCAGCCGTACGGGGTTTTTAACGAGTGAACACGTATTTGTACGTATTATGTATATTTTTTCTAAAAGTTAATTCAAACTAATTTAACAGCTGGAGTGCGGATCATTTTTTACTTTTGATAAAATCATACGCAACACTTGTGAATGGTTTTTACAAACACACACTCCATACACGCGGGAAATTCACCTTTTTAAAAAAAAATTTTAATAGTATGTTTTATTCTTCTATTTTTTAAATACTATTTAAAAATGCATGGCCGGATCAGAAAGTTGTCATAAGTGCAGACTTTTGTTCATGCTTCGGAAATACAGTACCAGTCAAAAGTTTGTGCACCCCTTCTAATTCCAGGGCCTTTCTGTTTTTTATTTCTTCCTACATTAAACAAAACAATACTGAAGGCGTTTATCCAAGACATACAATAATCTCCTTTAAACTGTTGATATCGAGCTGCTGCTTCTGCTCTGTAAATCCTTCATAACGGCTCTAATCTGAGGTGCTGGTTGTTAATTGGTGATTTCTGAGGCTGGTGACTCTAAATGAACGTCTCCTTGCTTCACGGTCCGAACAGAGCCTCACCGAGAAGGTTCGGATCCACCTCGTTCCAGTCGAAAGAGGTCAGAGGAGCGCAGAAGTCGGAGTTCTTGTTGTTGTTCAGGAGGCACTCGAGACGCGTCTCTGTCTCGTTCACCTGAGACAGAGAGAGAGAGAGAGACACAGAGTGAGAATAAGAAAGAGAGACAATGAGCGAGAGATATATATATAAAGCGGTGCAGGCTACAGACCCTCCAGATGCGAAGGTAGTCTCCGCTGGTGGCCAGCAGGTCCGGGTAGACGCCCTTGGTGTCTGGGATCCACATGATCTTGGTGGTGGGGTACGGGTGATCGAACGTGTTCCTGCACACGAACTCGCTGCTCTCCTCATCCAGACCCACGAGCTGCACCTACACACACACACACACACACACACACACACACACACACACACACACACACACACAGTGTCAGGAGCAGAAATGATCTATTAAAGCCACAACAAGCCATAAATGAAGTTTAAAACCAAGAGAGAGAGCACAGATTATAATACCTTCAAGAACCAGTTTTCTTTAAATACATAAAAATAAATACACAGACACTTTTATAATGACGCCAGAAATGTATTTAATCCACTTAATATGATTTAAACATCAGATTTACTTGCACAGTAATAATTAGGGATACGGTATTATCACGGTACCTCTTGTACCAATTTGTATTGCATCACAGTTGAGTATCATCATTGAGAAGCGGTCGTGAGCGGAGTTTAAAAAAGGTGACGGAGCGATTCGTTCCCATCGTACACGTCCCGTTCCCCCGCTCTTACACCACCTGATGCCTACTTGTGGAGTGTGGTAAGGGAGAGTGTGTTCAACTGTGAAGATCTCCCACGATTTCTCCTGAAAGTTAAGTTCTTACAGGAGAAATAAACTCACAGGTGACACCAAGGTGATATTGTTCATCTTATCATTTCAGTATTGTATATTTTGGCGCATATTGTATGTTAATGAAAACTGTGTTTTTAAAAGTCAAGTCAGTGTGGAGTAACTGAACCTGTTCCACCGTCTCAAGCCTATTTCTTTTGCATTCCTAATGAAATTAACAAGAGTTGCTTTTAAAAGCCTTTAAAATTCAAACATAAAGCAAACTTTGCTCAGAGGCTCGATGATCGAAAAGTCTTTCAGGTTTTGATCAATCAGAACCGGCAGGAATATTCTGGGGAAATCGTCTTAAGCCCTATTCGAATCGGATCCATAATCATTTTTTCCCCACACGCCTCCTCAATGATAAACATCTCACACGTGGACAGCAATAAGATGACCAGCGCAGACACGGCTTTCTAGCAGGTGGTTGTTTTTACAAACCCGGATGTGCTGCTGAATATTTAAAGCTATATAGTATAAAGTATAAAGTAACGCTTTCTAACTGCAGCTCCTATTTCCTTTTGTTAATTCAATTAATGTTCTTTCCTTTCTTTCTCCTCCTGACACTGATTTCCTGCAAAGCGTCTACACTCGAGGTTTAATCTCTGATCCCTCACATACGCTCGAGTGTCTCTCCTAAACCCTGCAGTTTTCATTTCATCACTAATGAAGTGTGTAACATCCAGAGCGGGGACACCGATACACGCTACAAGACTAAACACGCCATAAGGCAACAAGCTGTGAAGTGACGCGTCTTAGTTACAAATGTGTTTCAATAAATGTTATTGATTATTGACAATATTTGTTTTGATCATTTGTTTGATGAGAAACTTTTAGTAACTAAGCAAATAAGTATTTTTAAATAATTGTTACATGAGAAAAAAAAAAGGTTTGTTCAGAATTGTTTTAAGAAATAGTCATACAGATCTGTGACACTTCAATATATACATTTAATAAATAAATATTTGACACTCATTTACATGCTAGTATTCAATATTTAAATAAAATCTATAAAATATTTCAGTAGATTGACCGAA
The DNA here is from genome assembly GCA_030068255.1 of Clarias angolensis. NCBI lineage: Eukaryota > Metazoa > Chordata > Actinopteri > Siluriformes > Clariidae > Clarias > Clarias angolensis. The sequence goes on from JAQKPX010000008.1 coordinate 3,829,895, forward strand.
AGATAAAACAAAATTAATAAATTATAAAAACCATTTTCATCATATTTATTATTTATTCATTCAGCCATTTACTTATTACATATTTATTCCTAGTGCTGATCAATAAGTATTGTTAAATATATGCATTATAATGATAATAGTTAATAACTATGGATATTTCTATTTTCATATTTATTTCAGAATTAAAATATGTATAAATGTACAGTATTTTAAATATGAATGTTAGAGTTAAATTGTTTACAATCATTTCTTTCTTTCTTTATTTTTGTATTACGTTCAAATTAAACAGATTTAAATATTTAATTACATAAATGTTTTAGTACACTTCACATTTAATTAAAATATATAATTTCTATTATTTTTTAAAAATAAATATTTCACACTTTCATTCCTTTTTAAAAATGCAATAAAAAGGTTAAGTTTTTATAAATAAATATGACAAATCAAACAAATAATTGTTTTTATAAATAGTCTCAAGATTGTGACACCTTATGTTTTATTTGTTTTTAATAAATAAGCAAATATTATATACTGTATGTATGTTTTTATTTAGAGTTTCAATAATTATATAAACAAACAAAACAAATAAATATTTATTTACAGCAGTTTATCTATAATAGGGGTTTCTTTTCATTACATTTGCATTTATTCATACATTGATTTACTTTATTAATGTATGTCTAATTAATTTGCTTTATTAACACATTATTAATCTATAATGATTAGAATGAATAATTACACATATTACTATAAAGCTAAAATATTTACTTATTATATATTAGTTATTCATAACATTCAAATTGTCCAAAAAAAAAAGATTCAGATTGCTTTTATAAATAAATATTTCAGACTTTACACATAATTTACATCTTTTTAGCTATTTATTATTTAATTTATTTTTTCTTATAAAAATTTAAGTAAATTTGTTTAGCATCATTGACACGACATACATTTTTTTTTCTTTTCTGTTTTTTAAATATATAATTTATTTTATTTTATATTATAATTTATATACATATACAAGTACATTTATATACTTTATAGTTATATTATACCAACAATAACAAAAAATTTTCTATGAATAAGTAAACAATTATTTTTTTAAGTAAACAATCATTGCTGCAGCAGCAGTTTTTTTGAGCGACTCTGTTTACCGATTCAATTAATCTTGCGATTCTGCACAATTAATTAATTGCATAAAGAAACGAGATGGCGATACGGACCTGTGCAGTTATTTAATCCACAAAGAGGCTGCAATTTATTACAGGTAATAGACGCACAGTCAGGAATTTATGTAGAGTTTGTTAATTAATTAAGTGATTTTTTAAATAAATATAATAAGATCATTTGTCAAATTATTCACTGTTAGTCTGGATAAAAACATTTGAATGCAAAATGGTAGTCACATGTTGTAGTTTAATAAATCAGTAATGAAGTGTGTAAATAATTGTGATGCGATTTTTGATATTGAACCGTGCGGACCTTGAGCTCTGACACTGTAACTCTGAATACCGGAGGTGGGGAAAGTCTCCAATCTGCCTTTTTCTCTGTGAGTGAATTAGTCTCAACCCCACTGATTGCACACACTTACACCAGTCTCAAAACACCGCGAGCGCTAATTAGACTAATAAGGTGCGTGTTAGAAGCTCGGCATGCTCACGTTAGAAGCTGCACCAGCCGCATGCTTGCAGCCACCTAACCTGCGCGCTCACTGTTGAGGTGCATTCAGAGACTTTGCACCTCGCTCGAGGCGTTTGCGGCAGGAAAACATCACAGTTAAATGCAGATAATCCGTTCCAGTCACCCAAAAATATTACCAATATATTTCCAACACTATACAGTAAGTCCCTTGCATATGGAATGAGTTCCGTTCCGAGAGCTTGTTCGTAAGTCCAATTTGTTCATAAATTCAACAAACATTGTCTAGGTACCAGGATACTAACACAATTGGCTACACATAGTATAAAACTAACGTGTTCCTTGATCTTGTCCTTGTTCTTTAGGAGTCGTGCCAATGGTAGAACGATTCATGTTAAAAGAATGAGTGATGTCCGCAATCTTTTCACCTCACTCCATTCTCTCAATTATTTTCTCTTTTGTCTCCATCTTTATTGCTTGACGCTATTTTGCGGTACCAGCTTCATCGCCACTGCTTTTACGCTTGCTTCTGGACAAGCTGTACGCCGAACATGTGATCTAACTTCCGCGACTGAACCTACACGAACGCATATTTGTATGCAGGGGACTTACTGTATATGCAAAAATATGGTTTTAATGTTGGAAATTGGTAATATTGGTAAGATTTTTGGGTGGCTGGAAGAAATAATCTCCATTTACATTATTTCCTATGTGAAAATGCTTTTGCAATCCGGATTAAATTCATATTGATGAGGTATCACTGTATTTAAAATTTATTTGTATTGTTTAAATGCTGCCCTAGCTTTTTAAGCGAGAAAACTAATGTTACATTTAATTAACCAGTAAACTTTTTTTATAAAGGTTTAAAATTGTAACAATTGGGGTGGAAATGTAATATTGAATCGTGATATTTATAAAAAATCGTGAATCGCAAGATTAATTGAATCGGTAAACAGAGTGGCTCAAAAGAAACTGCTGCTGCAGCAATGATTTGTGGTAAAGCACATATTAAATCACAACTAAAGGCCAATAAAAAAGTTTAATAAAGCTAAAATGCTCACCTTGGTGTTGCACCACCCACTTAAGTTTCTGAGTGGAGCAACAAAAACGCATTTCTATGGCATTGCATTATCAAAAATTGCTTGCGTTAAAATCATCCATTCTGTCTTTTTTTTTTTTCCCCCCCAAAACTCTGTAAGAATGGGAATTAGACGTAAAAACCCGAGTTGAGTTTTGAAACTTTGGAGGCGGTAAAATATGGCACACTCAATTTTATTTCATCCTGTTTGGTAGGAGTGAATTATTTGCCAGGTTTACAGCGGAGGGCAGAGATAAAATGTTAAATTCTTGTATTTGAAGTTTGCTTGGTTTTTTAAAGGGAGGAAAGTTACGTTATAAGGAACAGCCTACATTTAGTTACTTATTAAACTTTCTTTAATGATAAAAAAAAAAAAATAAGATCGTGGACAAAAAATTTTTTCATATAAAATCAGGGTATTTATTTTTAAAAAATCCGGAATCGCATTATTTTTCCCCCGCCGAATCGGTACCGAGGTATCGTGGTAATATCGTATCGGTGGCTGACTGCAGATTCCCGTCTCTACTGAACACAGAAACAGAGCTAAAAACAAAAAACCAATCAGCGGCTGCAGCCAGCCATGACGCGCGTGTTTATTAAAGTAACATTACATCAAAGCTTATGAAAGATAAAAGAGTTGAATGAGGCTGAAATTGTTACTTTGTTGTTGTATTCCTCCACGAAGCTGCCGAGCGCGAGGCGGAAGCGCTTGTCGGGCCGCACGCTCCAGTTCATGGCGTAAACCGTCCAGGGCGCCTCGTACTTATAGATCTCCTTCCTCTTGCCGTGCAGAGACATCTCTCCCCTCGGATTAGACACAGATTGTAGAGAAACAACCGCCGTGTGTGAGAGCTCTGTGTTAAGGCCGGGAGCCGTTCACACACACACACACACACACCAGAATGTCCCACACTGCTTCTGCTGCTGCTGTTTTTCTCTCTAGACAAAGGAGACTGTCATGGAGAAACACACACCACACACACACCGACCCGCAACGCAGCTAAACACCCGGGTTTCTCTCCGCGGACTCACTGCTCAACACCAACTCATGCACAACTTGACAATCCTGCCCTGGTTTACATCAATAATGCGCTAAATGTTCTGCGTTCAAAAAAAAAAACCCTCCCGTGTGTTTTTTTTTCGGGTCAGCAGAAGAGACAGAGGATTTCTCATCCAGAATGTCTTTCAGAATAAAAGTCGCCACCTGAAGCAGACGAGATTCAAGTCCTAATTTTATGTCTCACACACACGCATGCACTGTAGGATGCAGGAAGCGTGCAATGAAATGCTTGCAAGACTTAAAGTAGAAAGACGATGCTGCAGTGAATGCTGCAATACTGCACTAGAGACACATTATGAGTGACACACAACACTTCTATAAACTAGAATAAATAGACTATGAACTAGAAATACACAATGAATGACACTAGGAAAATACGAGAAATACACTACGAAAGACACTAGGAAGTCATGAAAAATCCACTGTGAAATACACCAGGAAAGACACTAGACAGACACTAGAAAATACACCAATAAAGACACTAGAAAGACACTGGAAAATGTTGTGAGAAATACACAATGAAATACACCATGAGAGACACTAGAAAGACACTAGAAATACAGTACATCATGAATGACACTAGAGAGACACTATGATACACAACACACCATAAAATACACTGGAAAGACAATATGAACTAGAATAAATACACTATGAATTCTGTATACTGCATTACAAATACACTAGAAATACATTATAAATACATTATGGAAGTCACAAAAACGACACTAGATATACACTAGAGACATTACACTGTATCTACACTACACTTAGAATAAATACATTATGAACTCGACAAAAAGACACTAGAAATACATTATACATACATTATGGAAGACACTAGAAAGACACTAAAAATGCACTAAAAAGACACTTGAAAGACACAAGAAAGAAAATATGAAATAGATTAAATACACTATGGACTACACTTCTATGAACTAGAAATAAAGTCTGAATGCTGCAATATTAGAGAGAACACAAGATAATACAATTAAACTATTTGCAATGAAATTAAAAATTCAAGCTGGAAATTACAGTATGTTCATTCATTCCTCTTCTATACACTTGTACAACCTATCACAACATGAAAGACACTAGAAAGACACTATGAAATACACCATGAGAAACACTAGAAAGACAACAGAAATACATCATGAAAGACACTGGAAAGACAATAAGAACTAGAATAAATGCACCAGGAACTAGAATTCTATACACTTAGAATAAATACACTATGAACTAGACAAAAATACACTAGAAATACACTAGAAATGCACTAAAAGTACCCTATAAAATACACTATAAAACACTATAAATGACATCGAAAAGACACTAGAAAAACTTTAAATGCACTAGAAAGACAATATGAACTAGAATAACTCTATTATGAACTAGAATTCTATACACTACACTTCTATGAACTAGAAATACTGTCTGCTGCAATATTAGAGAGAACACAAGAGAATACAATTAAACTTAAAAAGGAGGTAGATGTTATTTGTGCTGAAAATAGTGAAAATGGTGTCTTCAGAAAGGTCAATTAGAGTTTAAGGTTGACGATGATGTAGGAAATTAACTAAGGAATACAAGACAGCAGGGCATACTGTTATAGGAAAATAATCAACAATGAGGTGGGGTGTTGCATCCTGACACAAAGTATTGGAGTGTTAACAATAACTGAATGTTTCAAAGTGTTACATTTCTTTAATATAACAGCAATGACAAATTTATGCTTTATTCAAGAAATGTAACACTTTGAAACATCTGCACACATTTCTTGAATATAACAGCAATTTGTCAATGATTGCATTTATAAAATGGATTTAAAAACCACCAAGTTTTTTAAAACTTCTTTGTAAAAATAATAATAGTAATAAAAGACTGGAGACTGGAGACTCCTTCTCAAAATGCTTAGTACAATTTCCTGTGACAGTTTTTCACTATGAAAATAAGGATCTACATTTTATATTATTATTTTTTTTAAGAGCTTGAAAATACTTTAAAACTATAAGCTGATTACTCTAGCCGTGGTTTAAATATAGCCAGACTCTTCTTGTGGGATATTTTTAAACCGTTCTGCACACACCATGCCAGGGTCCTGAAATGTAGGTGTGCACATGCGCGAAAATGGTGTACCGTCATCGATAAAGGAGTCGGTTCATTGAGTCAAATCTGTAAGAAGGAGGAGTCGTTTTACTTTAAGATATGAGGGGTAAACATATTTATTACCGGCATTGATATATCTAAATATATACTGCCAATGAAGAAATGACACGGCATATTACATTGCAATCACATTACATGCGTGATTGTAAAAAAAGAAAGCAGTGAATTGATGAGTCGCCGAAAATGTCGACTCTTTTTGGAAAGTCAAATGACTTGATTCACTAATGCGCATGCGCAGTGAAAATCTTCTTCATGACAGAACCTGGGAGTCTCGCAAGGACCTGCGAACTGAAACCACAGGGCCAGGCTTTAAATATAAATATATATTTATATTAAAGGAGGAAATACTGCAGGTAAATACATACACTGTAAATTTGTGCTGGTATTTGTGGTAAAATAGTTTAAAACGTGAGTGTTTCTTCGATATTTGTCGCGTTCATGTGCTTCAACTACGTGCTAAGGTAGCTAGCATAAAAACCGTTTTCTCTCGTGCGTTGCTCAAGCGTCATGTTATAATGCTAATTTAATAATAAAACAGTTTCTAACACGGATTAAAACGCATCGATTGTCTTTACACACGCTGGAAAACAGGTTTGTGTGCATGTACTTTGTGTAACATTAGCAAGAGGCAGCTTGTGAAACTGCTAATGCTAACTAATAAGTTACCTCGTCGAATAAGCGCACGCGACGCGGATTTAACGCTAGTTTGTTAGCATTTGCTTAAATGTGTAATTAAATTAATTAAGCATGTTAGATAAACTTACATGTTTAAAGTTGTTTCAGGGACTAGGTTATTCAGCTAAAGCTGAAGGGAATCATGGTAAAGTGACAAAGCTAATCTGCTAGTCTTTTATTAAAGGGGTTTATAAGTAACGTTAAATAGTTAGTCAAAGATCATTAATTCGCCAATGCTTCAAAATGTAAAATTTCACCTTCCCTACCAAGTTAGTTCTTTATAATGCACTGTGTCCTGATTTTTTCCCCCTTAAACAGTCGAGTGAAGGTAAGAACAGGAATCATTAGCACAATAGGAAATTGATTGAGCAATAACATGAATGTATCATCATAGAAGGAGCAATACCTCTGGGCCTGAATGAACAGTATACCTTCACCTGAAGGTCAAAAGACACATTTTGGACAGAGAGGACAGGGGTAAAAAAAAAAGTGCAAGTGGAAATTCCTTCTCTCAACAGCCGTCTGCTATTTTATGTTGCGTTTTCATCCTTCCCCAGAAATATCAAAACCTCTTTATATGTCCAAAAGTAATACCTAAAGAACACAGCAGGAATTTTCAGACAGAGGAGAATCCTTTGACCTTGGAGGATTCAAATATGAGGACCAACTTCCCTCAGACTGAAGAAGCAACTTGCATGGATGCGTAGTGAAACGTTTCTACCTAACAAGAAAGAAGACCAGTATTGCTACGACTCAACTCCCAGATCTTCTGTGAAAACTTTAATCCTCAAATAAAATTTTATTTGTCACATACACAGTACGATATGCAGTGAAATGTTTAGACGATCGTCTGTGACCGTAATAATGTAAAAATAAGAAATAAATCCTGGTCACGGTCTTGTGGGATCTGGAGACTAGCCTAGGAATGCCGGGAATACATCCTGGACACTGGGATACTGCTTTATCAATGGGTATATCAAAATAGGTAATTATACTAAAAATATAGCTCTAATCATGTATACAATTGAGTATATATGTGGTGGGACTCGGATGGTGCAAACAGGAATTGTCAATAAGAAGGTATTGCACAAATTATATTAATTGTATTTACAATTATATTAATTTGGAATAAAGTGTTCATGTAAATCTGTATATAATTAAAGCTCTACTTGGAGTTAGGACTGAAAAACTGAGCCGGGATATACTGTTTGTTTACGTAATAACAGAAGGAGAATAGGGGGATAAGGGTGTTTTAACCGTATAATCCTCAATGTTAATCCGGTTGTCTTGAATCTTAAGCAGAGTAGATGTGCACGTTTAAAACACTTAGATTTAGAACTCTCGCCCAAATCACAGGCCTTGGAAACGTATCTAAGCTAGCATTACCCTTGCTATAATTTCTGCATGTACATTGGTTTTGTTTCTGTGCTTCCAGGCTGAGTAAGCGATGAGGCGCTGTCTCTTGCTTCTCCCTGCGCTCCTGCTGCTGCTGGCTCTGCCGGATACCAGGGGGCGCTACAATGACGACTTCGACGACGGCGAGGACCTGGCCGAGTTCGACGACAACGACTTCGCTGAGTTTGAGGACGTCTCGGAGGACCCGGCAGTCGAGGCAGAGAAAGAGCCTCCAACCAGACAGGCGCCTTCGTTTGCACCCGAGGAGGAGGAGGAGGATGAAGACGAGGCCACTGTGGAGAACGAGGATGGGCAGGATGAGTTTGAGGATGGAGATGGACAGGTAAGATTGATGCACTTTCACAGCTGAGATGTAAGCCAAGGATGAGGTTTTTGTCTTCAGCTGTGCCTCCCTCTATAGATATGGAGGAGAAGGTTGAAAACTACCCTTTTTTTCAACTTTCTCTGATAATACAATCGCACAGCCCAAATACAGAGAAATCAATTTGCTTATAAAGAAAGAACATGGGATGTGAAAGACACATTTGCTGGTTGTCTAAAGTTTTACTTAAAGCCAGCTACTTTATTTTAAACACTTCAGAAAGGCAGAAGGTCATGTACAGTAATTTATTTTTAATACTTTTATTAGTCACTGGTTAAGTTTTCTGAATACACAGTTATATATTTTTTTGTATGTGTGCTTTTACAGGATCAGGACATTTATACCATTTATGACAACGAGGAGTTTGAGGGCCAAGTCACGACCAGCCCGTCCAACAAGGACACGCTCACCTACCAAGAGGTAAAAATCTCGACACTAGTTCTGCCGGACCACTTTTTCACATGTATACTCAGAATGACCGACGACCCCGTATGTCATACTTATGTGTCTTAGGTCCCAGCACATCTGCAGAACAGCTGGGAGAGCTATTACATGGAGATCCTGATGGTGACCGGTCTCCTGGCTTACATCATGAATTACATCATCGGCAAGAACAAGAACAGCAGGCTGGCTCAGGCTTGGTTTAATTCCCACAGAGAGCTTCTGGAGAGCAACTTCGCCCTCGTTGGTGAGCATCTCTTCTTTTCATAACCCGTACTCTGCTCTGAATTTTAAAAAATCTTTTTATCCCCCTCATTGACCTTCGTTTGAAACATTTTAAAATCTGGGCAGTATTAGGTAACTGGTTATGTAAAACATTGTTCTCTTTATTGTTGAGATTAATCACTTTGCTGTTTTTTGTATGACGTGCAGGTGATGATGGGACGAGTAAGGAGCCCACCAGCACAGGGAAGCTGAATCAGGAGAATGAGCACATCTACAACCTGTGGTGCTCAGGACGTGTCTGCTGCGAGGGCATGCTCATTCAGCTCAAGGTAGAGCTGTTGGGGCAAGAAAGAAAAAAACGCAGCTCAAGAAGAACTTTTCAGTCAAAAATAAAAGCCACGAAATAGAGTTTTTATTTTGTAATGGTGTTTTAGGATTAATGCCTCTAGTAGGTATTTAAGCTTATGAAATGATGCAAAATGCAAATCTGAAACCATCATAAAGGCCAGGTAAAAAATATTTGTACAAAAAGAAAACATACACCCAGCACATCACATTAATGGTTACTCATTAACATTCCTAATAAAATAGACACATTAGAAATAAAGGAACTGACTAAGCATTGCAGATATGTACGATATCAGCATTCTGTTACTTAGGCATGTAATGCGGTTGCAATGTAAAACATCTATAGAGTTACTGTACAGAGAGTATGCTGGTCACATGATTGCCTCTGGGTGGTAACACCCAAACATTTCTTTATAATCTTTATACGGTTACATGACCTAGGGCTGAGCAATTAATCAAAACTAAGTTTGTAAAACCAACAATCAGAACCTTTAATCTTGTCCATGCTAGATGTTTATAAATTTTAAAAATGCTTTTAATACTTTTCCCACTGTATGTTCATGTGCTGTCCCTTTGAAAACGTACAACTGCATGTGTAACATGGAGAATTCTTTCCATTTTTTGCCTTGAAGCTTGAGGCAACCCAGTGTCTGTATGCCTGGTGGAGCCTTGTCTTTGTGACTGCTCTTAAACAATGTAATAATATACAGTAGGATATTAAATGCAGCTCTGTTTGATTGTTTTTGCAGTTTCTTAAAAGGCAGGATCTGCTGAACGTGCTTGCCAGGATGATGAGGCCTGTTTGTGATCAAGTGGTAAGGGAATATTTATATGTGCACTCTAGTAACTCTGTCTGTAGATTTATCTAAAAAGCTAGAGTGGTTAATTTTCTTTGTTCCTCACTTTTTTCCACAGCAAATCAAAGTAACCCTGAACGATGAGGACATGGACACGTTTGTGTTTGCAGTGGGAAACCGGAAAGCCATGGCGCGCATGCAGAAGGAGTTGCAGGACCTGGTGAGGACACACTTTCTATCCTTTGTAGCAAACAGGAGCTCTCTGTCGCCCAACTATTATTTATTATTATTATAATTTTATTTTAAACTTCCTGTGTTTCCGCCTATCTTGTTCTTCAGAGTGAGTTCTGCGGGGACAAGCCCAAGTCGGGGGCGAAGTACGGCCTCCCTGACTCTCTGACCATCCTATCAGAGATGGGCGAGGTCACGGATGGAGTGATGGACAATAAGGTGAGGTGTAGGAAGCTAACGGTGCAGTCTGACCTACCAAAAATTTTCTACGTTCTAGTATTGCATATTTGTTGTTAAATAATTTTGATTTCCTCTCGTCTCTTAGATGGTACATTACATCACCAACCACGCCGACAAAATAGAGTCCATCCATTTCTCGGACCAATTTTCTGGTCCAAAAGTTATGCAAGAGTAAGTTGTTTGTTTATTTATGCATACTCGTGTGATGTGTATGTTTTAATATGTATGAGCCCCTGAGTTTAAGGATGCAAACTTAAAACTGATTAACTTGCAAAGAGTCAGGTCTCCTGCATAAGACTAATCATGTGACCTTAGTGACGAGAACGAAGACAAATATTCAAAAATAAGCATGCAAAAAGTTTCAAAATTACCCTGAATAAACTGTGGCCACAGTTTACTTTTAAAGTTCTAGATTTTAAATTGAGGTCTACGTTTAAACAGTTTACACTGATCAGCCATAGTATTAAAGCCACTTGGCTAAAATCGTGTGGATTCCCTTTGAACCGCCAAAACAGCTCTGACTTTTGTCAGGTTATGGACTCCACAAGATCTCTAAATGTGTGCTATGGTATTTGGCAACAAAGATCCTCCAAGTTGTAAGGTGGGGTATCCATGGATTGGACTTGTTTGTCCAGAACGTCCCACCAATGTTTGATTGGATTTGGATTAATTTGGAGCCCAATTTAACAACTTGAGCACTTTACCACAATTTTTTAAACCATTCCTGAACGTTGTGGCGGGGCGTGTTTTCCTGCTGAAAGAAGCAACTGCTATGAGGGGAATATTGCTGTTTAGTGGGTAGTAACCACTGCATACTGGGGGAAACCCACAAGACCTGCAGGACTGAAGAAACTCTGACTCAGGTGTCTGGCCATCACAATTCAAAGTCTCTAGAAAACTTTTCACAAATTTATTATTTTTGTCATGAGCTCAAAGCTAAACTTCAGACATGCCAGAAAATCCAGATATCGAGGTTGCAAAAGTACTTTTGTGAGGTTTGAAGGGATCATGAACGGGTTTTCAAATTCAATTGCTGACTGTACTGGGTGAGATTGCTGAAATAAACGTGTGATTTAAGTCACACTGGAGCACAGGTTTCCAGCGAATTAGCTGTATTGAACTGGATGTGTTGGAGCAGGGGAAACCCTAAAATGTATAGGAGACACAGAAGCTGTCTTTTATAGTTAAAGGAATATTTTAAATGCAGATGACCCCTGCAAAGTCGCAGTTCAAAGTCCGCATCCTCAGTTGTTCACAGATTTTTCCCTAGAACCTAACTAATCATTGTTTGCGGAAAACTGCAAATCTCCTCTGCAATTTCTTTTATGGCTTTATGTTTTTGTGACAATATATAATTTTTTAATAATAAACTATTAATTACAATATAATTTTTATAACACAAATATGAATGTAAATGCAGCTAAATGTCCATATAAAATATAATCATATCGACATGTTTTTAGTACTGTAGGGAGAACACAAAGCAACCGTAGAGGAAAACACAGCTTGGGAGTGAAAAATACAGTGAATTATTACTATATTTACCCCACAGGACTTATACCAAAGAAAACATGCTAGTGTGAATTACAGTACATATAGGGGTAATGATATAGGTATCAGTATTTTACATTGTAGCACTGCAGGAGACATAGCAGAAATGTACAGACCATTATATGGGATGTAATGTGTTAAACTGAGTTTGAAATCAAGTTGAAGTGTTTTGGGAGCATATTTAGGGCATGAAATATAAATACAGGCAGTGATAGTTTCTTTATTTGTTTTTGGACCACATCCAAAATTCTCGGGTTTTCACAGCCTCCGCGAATTTCAATGGGTCGAATGTGTTGTGATGAAAACAAAATAGTAGATTGTGGGTTTCTCTCATGAGCTCATTTGTTAATCTAAACATATAAATACCATTTTATCAGTTTTATGAAAGTGACAAGAGTATTAAGGAGATTACATCTTGTTGTATGTGTTATCTGTAAAACCCACACACAGAATTTATTGGAATTTAAACATGCCCCGTGACAATTTGTGTGTTTCAGGGAGGGTCAGCCCTTAAAGCTCCCTGAAACCAAGAAAACGCTGCTGTTTACATTTAACGGTGAGAGACCTCAAAACACAGAGGACATGTTTCATAATTCTCTACCTGGACATTTTGCTGTCTAAGTTTGATGTTAAATACATGACTGAGTTAAAAAAAAAAAAAAAAAAGTGTGTATCTGTGATTCCAGTGCCTGGAATGGGTAACACTTATCCCAAAGACATGGACAGCCTGCTGCCACTCATGAACATGGTGATCTACAGTATCGACAAGGTCAAGAAGTTACGCCTCAACAGAGAGGTGAGCACTCACGCTCGTGCACACACTCACAATGATGTACCTTATGACAGATTCATTTAAAAAGTGTGTGTCTGTGTAGGGAAAGGTGAAGGCAGATCGTAACCGTGCTCGTGTCGAGGAGAACTTCCTGAAGCAGACTCACGCCCAGAGGCAGGAAGCTGCGCAGACACGCCGGGAGGAGAAGAAGAGAGCGGAGAAAGAGAGGATCATGAACGAGGAGGACCCTGAGAGACAGCGCCGCCTTGAGGTAGGAGAAGAGAAAATGCTGAGTCTGCAAAACGGTCAAGCCTACAGATTAGAATGGTATTTGTGAAGAGTGATCAGTCGAGTGTAAAGTGACCATGATAGTCATATGCTGTGATTTGACATTTATCCCAGATGCCTTAACCAGACTTTTTTTTTTTTTTAATATTGTACGAAACAAAATTCAGTACATTTTAGGACTTTCTGTACCAGTTCTGTAAATTTTGCATTGTTTTAGACTTTATTAGTATCTCTTAAATTTGATGATGCACACCTCTTCTATGATAAATTCCTGTATGTAACATCTAGTTCTTCTTTCTCTTCCTTGCAGGAGGCCGCTCAGCGTCGAGAGCAGAAGAAGATGGAGAAGAAGCAGATGAAGATGAAGCAAATTAAAGTGAAAGCCATGTAAAACACACATAAACATGCACATACATGCATACAAATTACACTGCTTCCATAGCTGCTGGCATCTGAGAATGTATCCACTGCTTCCACTGATGGCTAAAATCCAAACCTGTACCAGTTCAACAGCTCTTCGATATCAGGACGTATTTTATTTAAAGAAACCGTTTCCACTTTAATTCCCCGCTCCTCCGCCACTGTCCAGTCGTCACCCTGTGGGTCACTGGGTTATTAATGATGTGTGTGAATTGTTTTCAGTCAATGATATAATCATCTAGTCCTCGGGTTATCCCTTTCTCCCAATAAAGGTGTGGTGTAGCTGTGAAAGCCGCACCCTCCTGATTGTTAAAAATCCCATGTTTATTTGAATCTCATGCAGCTCGTGATTGGTTGGAATAAAAGCTGATTTTGAATTTTGACAGATTGATCTACAGTCCGAAACGAGAATTTCACACTGGAGTGTTTGCGATTGAAGGTTTTCCAAGGGCGTTCAAGTCAAACCGGGACTTTTTTATGAGTGTAAAAACTCCTATTATTTCTCTATATAATCCCCTGCTACACTACTGCGCTCCTCCCAGAGTTTCACTAGTGCTTGGATACCATCAAGGTAGAAAGTTTTCTCAGTACGCCAGAGCCATGATTCGTGTCTGAAACACTGGCCTCCAAGGAACTCCCTTGGTGGCCAAACATGTTGAAATGGCTTTTTAAAAATGTTTAAACAAGAGCCTCATTGCTGTACTGTGCTTGAAGGCTTCTAAAAATGTCAAACGGTTTTATGCCTTCATTCATAAGAAATTTAATCAAGTCCTGGTTTGTCTTTTAATGCCTCTCGTATTAGTAGTAATAAAACAAAGTTTTTATTTTAATTCACAATTTTAGATTTGCTTTCTAACTACTGTTAGGTCAGGTTAACATTGTCCAGGCAAAAGCAGTCACATTTTTGCAAATAAGTACTTTGTATTTTTTAAGCCTTTAATCACACACCATCAAGTGTGAAGTTCAGCTTGAGGATTTACATCTTGCATTACAAACCACCAAGTTTCCTAATCCGATTCCAGCTGCTATGATCTCCCTCTTCTGGCTGCTACTGTTTGGGGTCATCACATGTTCTACTCCAATTTTTTCATTTATTACATAAAAAAAACCCTACAAAACACTCCTGGTTTAGTAGCAGCATCTGAGCAACCAACTTTAGTTAGTACACAAGAAACGGTGGAAGATCCAAAAATACACGGTGAAATCAAATACACTACCTTTAAATCTAGTTCATGAAGAGAGAGGGTTTTTTTTTTATTTTTTTATTTTCTTTTATTAGTCAGCTGAATTTTAACAGCAGTGTGTATGTTTTGAGTTTGTCCCAATGATGTGATAGTGATAGGAAAACATTTAAAGCTACTAAACTGCCATGATGCAATGATGAGCTTTAGCATAGAAATTGTGTTTTTTTTTCTTTTTCTTTTTTTTTTTTCTTCTTCCTTTCCCTCAATCCTAATACAATTTAATATGGAGTCTAAAGACACAAAGTTTCATAATAATTTATAATGATATGTAAATTATATTGTACCTGGATTAAACAAGTTTACTAATAATCACTTTTAAAGGTCTGGTTTGTAAGGTTTAAAACGAGTAAAATTATGTAATTGTTTGAAATCTATAAACACAGATTGATTAGAAAACAAAAACACTGGATCTGGTTGATTCATGTCAGGCTTCTGTTTAAACATTTCTAGCCCTGATTTTTCTCAGCTTTGCTTCCCTTTTTTTGGGG
>JAQKPX010000008.1:3845343-3855467 GCA_030068255.1 Clarias angolensis
TTTAACCTCTTTAATCGGGCTTGTTTTTCTTTTTTCCATGTAAATTACAGCCTGCAGATGAATGTGTCTGGGGTTTTTTTTTGGGGGGGGGAGAAGTAGAACAACTGCTTCCCCAGGCCAGTTCTCTCCTGTAGGTCAGTACAGAACTTCCATGTCACGTCAATGCTTCCCTTGGTCCTGCACTGAGCTGTGCAGTGTGTAAGGGTTCTTCCATATCAGAGGGTGGTGCTGCTGCTGTAATGCCACACCTCAACTGTCTTGTTTCGATCTTCGAACCTTTGCGTCAAAGCTGTAATTGTCCTGCTTTCACCAGCTGTTTTTTATTATTATTTTTTTTTTATCTGAACTGGGTGAGTAAGAAAGTACACGGCATGTTTTCTAATACTGTGCTCTTGCAAAATCAGTCAACTGTTTTATAGAAGAAAGAAAAAACTTAATTAGAAAGGGCTCAGCAATCCGTGTCATCGTTGACCCACTACAATCACTTTATGTATTTAATTTTTTTTATTTTTTATCTTGTACGTGTGTTGGTTCATCTGTCACAAGTGTTTTGGTGATGCGCATAAGAAGCGCTTAATTTCAGCTTGTTTGTTTTTGTGCCGAAAGAGACACTGAGCAAAACTAAATAAAACATGCACTGAACAATTTAACTTAAATTAATTGTTTTGATTAATTTTATTTAATAACAGCATTTTTTAAAATTCTAGCATTACAACAAATCCATCTCACTTATTAGATGTATTTTATTGTGATTATTTGATTCTAGAAACATCTTTTCATGTAGGGGCAAAATCACCTAGCAAAACTCAAAGTGATTGAGCTTCTCAGAATCCTAAAATGTCCAAGATTCTCCTAAAGTACCAGTAAAGTATCATCTGTCAAGAAAATAAATGGAGCAATATGGATCCAAACTGTTAGCAGAAAGAAATGTATGTATATGCAAGACAAGGAAATTAAGATATTACTTTTAAGCGTTTACATTCAAACGGATGCATTTTGATTGCTCAGACACATTTCTTGAAATTATGCTCCATTTCCCAAAAATACACACAATTTTCACAATCTGTTTCATGTCAAAACCACAACTCACATAAAATATCTAAACACCACACAAAAGGCTTCAAATGCAAATAGGTTACAAATAAGCCATTACTCACTCATTTTAAAACACTAGAGTAAAAACCTATTAGTGAGGTAAGTAATGGCATGCATGGTTATCCCACAAAGAAAATGACCTTAATACATGATGTACATGATATAAAAAGACACGTACCCTCCCTAGCCTTAAAAAAAAAAAAAAAAAAACGTTTTTAGATGGGGAGAATATGCAGGTAAAAAGGTAGTGCTGAATCCTTGGTTGTCCGTGAACCACTTTGATAGCCGGAGCAGCCTGGAGGAAACTGACATGGTCCCAAATGGTATATCTGGCCTCGAGTTCAAAGATTTTCTACAAATGAGATGAAGCAGTACAGTATATGATTTCTTTGAAATACATTGATATAGTACAGAAAAAAATAAGCCATTATATAGCCTGTATGGGTTTAATACGTAACTGTACACAAATACATCATACAGAATGAAAAGTTCTACTTGGACATGTTTCAAATGCTGTTCTTTTGACTTTGAAGAATTTGGCCAGGTGGTGTGGTGCTGATTGCATCAATGACGTGGAAGTTACCTCATCCTCAATAACTGTCCTTTCTCATGCATCTCATTTAAGTGAATGATCCTGTTGGCTATGACCATATTGCAAATGACAACGACGAATGCTCTATTTGTAACGCATGATTTACAAAGCAGGTGTAAAATCTTTTATTTGCATTTGCATCCATGGATGATGTCCATTCTTTGCTCTTTTGAAAACAGCCATCTTCTGTGCTTCCATTAGGTCATAGTCTGGTAGTTCTACAAAAAGACAAGTACTGGTGGAATGAAGGTAAACCATTTACAAAATAGGATCATACAGTAACTCTAAATTGCTGTAACTGTACATATGGCACAATAAAATACAAAGTATTTCTAAGCTATGGTAGAGCAGACATTTACAGTACATGTATCTACAGCACTACAAAGTTACAGTAGACAGCCGTATGTAAATTACCTACCTATTCTCATCTTTGAAGGTCTGGATTACAAGGTTTCTCTGAAGTAGCTCATATTCCCTCATCAACCTCCCAAGAACATGTTCAATTAGAGCTGCATGAATCTCATCAGAGACCATTTGTCTTCTTGCTCTTCCACCTCCTCTTACATCATCTTCCTTTGTCTTTGTAGATCTATTGTTCCAAAATACGTGACTTTGCCCAACAAGCACCCTTTTTTCCCCCATATCCCCTGGTTCTGATAATTTCGACTCTTTACGTTTCCACCTGGGGAACTATGGGCTAATTGGGTTGAAGCTGTGTTGAATTAAGTTAATGGTAAATGCCACTTCTAAATGCGTACATGGCGTAGCCAGTAGTGTATGAAGGGAATTGTATGTAGAGTAATGGCAAATGTGTCTGTCTTTGCTAGATGACATCATGGTTTGGGATGTGTAGTTGATTTGCCTTTCAATAACTGATTTCTTATATACTACAGCAATTTTCCCAAGATATTTTTTATCAGATTAATCAAGCACACAGTATCCAGTATGTGTAATCTATAGAATTTTTTTTTTTGCATAATTGTAGCATATAAATAATAATAGTAAAATAAAAATTAACTTTAACCCCCATTCCTCACTCCTGGACATTGGAATTGGCAAAAAAGAAAACTATCAGTGAATGAGCTTGCTAGGTTTCTAGTCATGATTAGACACCCAGTTTACATAAACTGTACAGGAATATTACAGGCATCGCAACCTCAGAAAACTTAGGCAGGAACAAAAGCACTGAGCCCTCACAACCCTGAAACCTCGCCCCATCATTGGGTGCTATGTAAGGGTAGACTTCATATAACATTCTGGGAATGTAGTACAGCAGCAGCATCACCAGGATCCCCAGAATTATCCGGAAGGCTTTTCTCTTGGTTGGGTTAAGGGTTCTCCCATCATTTTCTGGACCACTGGACAACAGGGCTCTCAAAGTGGCAATGTTGAAGAACATACTGGGAAGAATGGCATTATAGAACAACAAACTGTAGACTAGTTGAAAAATGTCAATTTCATATACGATAATGGCTACATTTATGGCCAAGGCGTAGACCCAGCCGACTGTGATGACCAGCCACTCCCAGTGGCGCCAGGTTTTGACAGTCAAGTAGGTCACTGGATGAACGATGGCCAAGTAAAAGATCCCACAGATGCCAAGTAAGAAGATGTTCCTTGCTGTTAAGGTATGACTGAAGAAAACAAGGTAAAGGATATCGGAGAATATACTGGCCTGTACGAATTCCAGAAAAAGCAGCAAATTAAAGATGAAGAGGCTCACGTTAGTTAAGTTGATTTGTAGAAGGAAGATTTCAGCTGACGAGAAACTTTTTGCTTTATATATTCTGATCAGAAGTTTTATAATGACAACAAAGGTGGCAGGAAAACTGAAGAAAAGCAGGATAGCATTCATCACTGCATGAACTGTGTCCATAGAATCATTACAGTAGACGAACGTTGCATTTTGCTGTTGGTTTAGGGTCAGGTTATCCATTTTGAAATCTGTCTTTTTGTCTTGTTTGATCCAAGTAGTCCTTTATATTCCTTCACAGAACGTTAATCTTGACAAATGCATACAACCAGACAAACCCAGGCTTGAAACGTTCATACCATGACCCCCACAAATCCCCACCCCTCTCGTCCAGTAAAATATCAATGCAAAAACAGCAAAAAAGTGACGAAAGTGTCATTACCACTCATTAATGACCACTGGTTTGATTTATTTGAATAAAAACAAACACACAATTTAGAAATCCAAATCCATAGGGTTGCATGTGCTAACAACAATTTAAATAATGTTTGACTGGTCTTTCAGCCATGTGGTTAGTTTTTTCCCCCAGGTTCTTAAGTGACATGTTTTTTTTTTCCTATGTAAAATGAATTAATGCCCAGTGTAAGAGATCCAGTTTTAGACAATTGCAATGATGACAAGAGCATTAATGATAATTAAATCTCCTGCTAAAATATTGTAACCCAATGCATTTACATACCCTTACTTTAAAATAATTGAAAATATGAATTCACATTAGGATTTTCAGATCTTCCTTCCCTTACATATGTGCCAGCAGCAAGTAGTGTATGTTAGTAAAATTATATAGAATTGAGTGTTTGTATTCGCCACATATCTAAACACTTTTTAATTATCTTATTTACATAGCTTGAAGTTTTGTTTTGGTAGTCACCATTAAAAATAAGTTGACTAAAGTCAGCTGGGATATAAAATTTTAAGCTCGCTAATCATGGTAACCGCTATTTGAATGCAAAATACTTCTATTTTAATGACAAAAATAATAATAATAAAAAAAAGAGTTTAGAAATTTTGTGTATATTATATTTGTGTATATTAAAAAGTGATACAAAACTGTAGCTCTTCTGTTTCTCAAAATTAAATTGAGACCCTGAGGTGATATCACAGTCACAAGTGATCGACAAAATGAGCCATGTTTAAGGCCTTAGTGCAAGAACTAGTTCTGCTTCCCTCATAGTTTAGAGTTACTATCCAAGTTCAAATTTTATTTAATCTTTGTATTAATTTTCTCTTTATTAGACCTTTGTGCGCTGCATTTTTAAAAATGTTTTTTAAAAAACCTGACCACATTTGTACATTAAATTAGTTACAAAAACACCAGATTGAAAAAGAAACTGTACTGAAAGTATGCTACAATACATCCTGCAGAAACTTCATTAATTAGTGACTGAATTAGTGATTTTTGGTTTAATCTCCTCTTTAATGGTGGGTGTCATGTTAGTGGTATGTGGTGTGGTTGATTTGAATAAACTTCACATTTTAGGTTTGGATTTCATGTGCAAACAATGACAATGTGTAATTTTATGTGATCTCTCTGATTTGTTAGCATGATACTGGGTTTTCTTTGGGTTAACCTGTAATAGATTCTCACATTACATTGGACATCATTTGACTAGGGAAAATGTAATACTGTCTAGTAAAACAAAAGAGGCTCACAGAAAAAACACAGATGACCTGGCAAAAATATTTTAACCTAACAAATTTATATTGCACTATATATTTACTAGGTTTTGTATTGATAAAAGCATTTAATACCCTCTAGGTTTTAAATACCTACTCTCATTCTATCCATCCATCTAGGATCCTCTGTAGTCCAGCTAAATAATAAAATTTAATTCCCAATTAAAATTTTAATTTTAAAATTAAAAAAATATAATTCCCAATTAAAATTTTATGACCGTAGTACGACCTCTGGTCAACATTCACACTGGCAGTCACACACTATGGGCAATTTGGGAACACCAGTTAGCCGCAGCAGAGGGATGCATCAGCTAGAGCATCTCAGGGCCGGGCCGCCGACCCCTGCGGTAGATCCAAGTTTATATCAACATCATACATCCAAGTTTATATCAACATTTTATTATTTAGCTGGACTACAGAGGATCCTAGATGGATGGATAGAATAATGAGAGTAGGTATTTAAAACCTAGAGGGTATTAAATGCTTTTACCGAAGAACACTGGGAGGTGGTGCTTACTTGGCCAAAAACTGCCTTCATCACCTCCAATGGCCACTGGCAAAATTGTTTCTTTTCCTTTGGGCTCTATGGAGGGCCAGCAAACACTCCAATGATGAATCATGTACACTCCAACATGTGGGAAAACCATCTTCCTCACCTGAGAGATGGTTTAGGGGGGGTGCTCCTTTGAGCCACCTGGGGTTCATCCAGGCAGAGTACCTATGGTACCATATCAGATGAGGCCAGGAGAAAATGGTAGAGGCCATCAAGGACCATCAACTACCACGCGACAGATGTTTTTTTTTTTTTTTTTTTTTTGTGGCTGGTGGGTTATTACAGAAAATTTCATTCCCAAATTGGACCAAAGCGGTTGAGTATGCGTTCCAGCAGCCTCTGGAATCCCCCAACCAATGGTATCTAGCCATTGAATGTGATGCTCTGGCCATGAAATGCAACGTAAAAGAAATACTGTACTACTGTGGATCTTCACACTGGTAACATATAACACACCCTTACAATGAAGGGTGAAAACCAAAGACACTAATGTATGAATATATTACTGGTTTCTCTCCATTTACTGTATGATTTCAGCTCCAGGTCCAACGCACCAACTGGGCGTGATGGGCAACCATGGTGCAGGCTGCACTAATTGCATATTGTTTCTTACACAACCACCACTGGGGACCAGCACAGATGAAGTCCCTGGTGAGGCCAGGTTTGTTGTGCAGGTAAACCTAAACCATGCCATTATGTTTCTAATAGACACAGAGGTTGTCTCTCCATTCACCAGCAACCTTAGCTGTGACAACTCTTAACAAACAAAGCCCTTAAATAAGAGAGCACAACATTTTCTCATAACACCCTCTGCTGCAGCGAGTGACCACACTTATTAAAAACCATACTCTAAATAAGTAAGATATTTTACTGTCATTCAATGATGGGAATTGTGACCACATCTTTGAAAAGAGCCAGATCATTTGGCCCAGCTCAGCAATAAGAGAGGGCTCTTTTGACTACCAAACGCTTCTTCTTTTAGTACTACTTCTTTTAAATCCTTTATAATTATTTTATAATCTAGCAAGCTTTTGACCTATTATTGGTATGTGTGTACCGATATTATTTAAATTATTCAGTGTAATTATAGTAAATCTTAAATTACAGTATACCATTATTTTACATTATTCATTCATTCACTCATTCATTCATTTACTATACCGCTTTTCAAAAAGCCTGGAGCTTATCCCAGGAGACTTTGGGCTCACGGTGCAGTACATACTGGAGAGGGTGCCAGTCCTTCACAGGGGACACATGTGCACGACACTCATTTACATACTATGGGCAATTTGGGAAAGCCGGTTAGCCTAATCTGCATATCTTTGGACTGTGGATGAAATCAGAGTACAGTACCTGGAGGAAACCAGGCACTGCATCTAGTGGCTGAGGTTTGGACATTGAACCCGGGTTTTCCGCATGACAACCAAAAACCTACCAATGCCGCAACACTTATACTACCCTATTACAGACAGTATAATAGGTGTATATATAACAGCGTGTAGTGTGTAGCACACACACTCAGACACTCATTCACACACTACAGGCAATTTGGGAACACCAATTAGTCTAATCTGCAGGTCTTTGGACTGTGGAACGAAACCGGAGTACACCAAGCATGAGGAGAACATGCAAACTCCATGCACACAGAGACGGGAATCGAGCCTGGCCGAGAATCAAACCCGGACCCTGGACGTGCAAGGCTAACCACTACAATGAACAGAATTTGATGAAACTTTTGCAGTATTTGGATATCTGCCTAAAGTTTAACCTGCGCCATAAGTGAAATCAAAATGTTGAAAAAATGTGGTGCATTTAATAACCTATTTTTAAAATAAACTGCAAATAAGCTACTTGCTTAATGTAAACAAACACCTGCACCAATAGATATTAAATAGAAATGCTAAACTGAATATTTATATACTGTATACTGGGATTACTTTAAATTTTCAGTCATTTTAAGACAAAAATTTATCTTTATTCGATCACTCTTCAATTTAGCATAAACAAGGCATAAATATAGACTTTTCTATATTGTCTCTTTGTCATTGATTGTAATAAGATGAAATTATAGTCAAAATCTTGCTGTGAATTAGGTACATTTTGTACAATTTCCTAATATTTAGCCACCAATTAAGTGGAAACCGATACCATATAATGTCACACCAGACAAACTTTTGTGAAATACAGTAAAAAAAAAAACTCCATGATTTTCTTGATTCTGCGTTAAGCTGTGCATTGTGGAAGGGTTCTTCCATAGAAGAAGGTGAAAGTGCTGTTAAAGTGAAAGTATACATCTCACCTGTCTGTTCTTGAGATTTTCAATAACAGCACATTCAAGAACTGATTTATTATATACCAAGATATTTTATTAGGATATTAATCAAGCACATGGTCCAGTATATGAAACAGTCATAATCTAAAGAATTTCCAGAATTATAGCAAATAAATAATAATAGTAAAATAAAAGTTAACTTTAAACTTCAATGCCATTCCTCACCCTTGGCCAATGAAACTAGGCAAAAAAGAAAAAAAATGAACATTAAAATAGATAAATATAAACATAAATAGACCGAAAAGTAAATATTCAACAAACAGATAATATAAATATAGTAAACATATTTCACTTAGCTCCATATAATTCACTTATCATGTGCCTTCTTCCAAAAAGAGTGTCATAAGATCTTGTGCATTGTTACGACAGATTGTGAATGCTTAATTTATTGGTAGCATGCGTTAATATCTTATTCTAGAAGGTGTACAGGAAAGTATTCCAAATGGCAAAGGTATGGTTGGCATATTGTATAGAATAAAATTTTTAGATCCATGCTATTTGATTTTTTCCCCCAAGGTTAGACAGGTCAATCTATCTTGTTGCTGGCCAGACACTGAAGAGGGGAAGACTGATTCTGATTCAGCCAGCGGAGGGTAGGTTGTTCTTATCCCCAAAATAGTAACAATGGGCTAGTTACATATTAAACATAACTAATAGTGTTAAAAACAAAACAAAACTGTTTAAAGTAGGACAGGACCCGAACATATGTGGAAGGTCTTTTGGGGAGTGGAAGCAATGACAGCAGCTCATATCTAAGCCAAGATAGATCTGATCAAGTTTACTCAGATGAATCCTGTGCAGTTCTTTGAATTGGTCCCGATCCAGCTGTAGTAGATCTGTTTTGAATATTTGTCTAACAGGGGTATTGTAAAAGGTAAAGTGGAGAGCTGTTTTTGAAAGAAGTTTAAGTATGGTAGATTGAGTTTTGAGCAAAGTAAGTTTGATTATTGTATATGAGGGCTCTGAGTATTTGTAATGAGCTCTGTCCTGGTACCATATTTTCAGTTTAAAAAGCATTATAGAGTCGGAAGTGTAATAATGGTAATGAACAATTGATTAAAGTGTATACAGAGGAAGGGAGGGCCGGAAAGTGACATAATTGGGCTTTGAGCAAACACCACTGTGTATCAGGGAAATTAAGCCAATAAAGTATCTATTAAAGTCAAGTTTTGTTGTGGCAAGAAAATGGTAGCATACAGTAGTACCAAGTTTAACATTATAGCATCTACAAAAGTCATTCCTTCACCTGACTGTTTTTTCTTCCTTTCTTGGAGCTAATAGTAAGAATGCAGCTCGTCTCATTATTTGGATAAGCCCTTTATTTGAAAAAGCCCTGTGTCATCAGGATTTCCCATGTTGGACATCAAACTGACTGCTACAAAGCTCTGATACTGATACTCCTTCCAAAAACGAGATATAAATGTTTGCTCCCAGACAATTTCACCATATCAATGAATTAACTTAGTAGATTAGACAGCTAGTTTTTGTAAACTGTACAGGAATATTACAGGCATCGCAACCTCAGAAAACTTAGGCAGGAACAAAAGCACTGAGCCCTCAGAACACTGAAACCTCGCCCCATCATTGGGTGCTATGTAAGGGTAGACTACAAAGCACATTCTGGGAATGTAATACACCAGCAACATCACCAGGATACCCAGAGTGATCCGGAAGGCTTTTCTTTTGGCCGGGTTAAGGGTTCTCCCACCATTTTCAGGGCCGCTGGACAATAGGGCCCTCAAAGTGGCAATGTTGAAGAACATACTGGGAAGAATGGCATTATAGAACAACAAACTGTAGACCAGTTGAAAAATGTTAATTTCATAAACGATAATGGCTACATTTATGGCCAAGGCGTAGACCCAGCCGACAGTGATGACCAGCCACTCCCAGTGGCGCCAGGTTTTGGCAGTCATGTAGGTCACTGGATGAACGATGGCCAAGTAGAAAATGCCGCAGATGCCGAGTAAGAAGATGTTCCTTGCTGTTAAGGTATGACTGAAGAACACATCATAAAGGCTATCTGAGAAAATACTGGCCTGCACGAATTCCAGGAAAAGCAGCAAGTTAAAGATGAACAGGCTCACATTAGCGAGGTTGATTTGTAGAAGGAAGATTTCAG
>JAQKPX010000008.1:3878085-3890119 GCA_030068255.1 Clarias angolensis
CGAGCCAATCAGCAGTCAAGGAACCGGTCTAAGAGATCAACAGGGGAGAGAGTGAGTAAGAGAGAGAGAGAGACAACAAACAGCAACACTCCCACAAAGCGATTTTTGGACGTAACACCCACAATTCCGCAGCGCAAGAGAGAGAAAAAACGTTGGCTCAGTTGTGATCACGTGATGCTCAGCGTCAAAACAAGAAGCGCATGCGTAATAAATGATACTCAGTGCTCGTAAACCAAGACTTGTTCGTTTTTTCAATCAAAATTTATTAACAATCTTTGCTCGTCTTGCGGAACACTCGCAAACTGCGTTACTCGTAATCTGAGGTTTCCCTGTATTAGTTATTAAACTATTAGTTTAACTACTACTATTTCATTTACTTTCAAAATGACATTAAGAATAATAACAATAAAAGTTTTTTTAATTTTATTGATTAAATGTGGGCTGAAAAAACTGTTGTCCTCAAAAATATAACAGATGAGGACTCATGTCTATCAATCTGATCTACAGTATGCTGGAGAAACTCCCAGGTGGGAAGACACTGCTTCGTGTAGTTAACATCAAAGACAAAACAAAACAAACTTTAAAACAAACATCAACAGCTTCCATCAAAGAGTCTGTCTCAATCGCATTGCCTCCAACAATGGAAAAGGTCTGGCAGGTCCTCCTTGTCTCATCCCCAAGGGACAAAAACGTGAAACAAAGCTCCAGACATCTCCTTATTTTGCAGATATTCCACGATGTCGGTCCCCACCTGTGGATTACACACCATCACTTAGTGTTGCAATATAACTCACATTTAATTCAAGATTTTTGTGAATGACGTATGGATTTAATGCAAAATGTGTTTTCCCTTGTAAATACATAAAGTAATGTACGTGATATGAACATGAATTTAGTGTATATTTCTGACTAATTTACCTCAAGATGTAACGTGTGAGGGATAACAGGATGCGGCGCTCCAAACCCTAGATCAATAGGATATTTAAGTGATGAATTTACAACTTATACTAAATATTTTAAAAGGATGCAGGTACAGTATAGCTCGTTTTCACACTAACGATGACGCATTTTTTTTTTTTTTTAGAATAAAAACAAAAAAATAGAATGAGAACAAAAAAAAACCATTAACCCCACACCCCCATATCAAAGCATTTATTCTGAACAATAAAATATATTTTAAAAATATTTATTTTAATTTTTTTTTTTTATTAACTTAATATAAAATACCGAGTGCTCTGAGCATGATTCAGTCAGAAGTGAAGAATCCAGAAAATTCGGCAAAAGAAAAAAAATCAACTGCCGGTCAAAATAACACAACCAGGTGTCCCCCCCCCAAAAAAATGAACCTGAATCAGACAGAAACAGAAGACATATTAAGACTACAAGTCATTAAACATACCCCAATCACTTCTGACAAATATAAAATATTATAACATATGCCAACAGACTATCCGCACACAACTGTAGTGAAGATTACTTAGTAATTTACCTAAAATTACATTTAAGATTACATTTAGTAAATTTAGGATTTTATTTATGTATGCTAACGAAGTACACTTTTCTCATAAAAAACAGTCGACTACTAGCACAGAACGTAAAAACAAGAACTCTCCACACCCCCATATCAAAGTGTGACGGTGGAAAATCGAATGAACATGGAAATGAGTTTGCTCCTACCACAATTACAGCATTTAAAATTTTGGTCATTTAAAATTCATATCAACTTACCATAAAATACTGCCAGGTTTAATTTTCGTACCCCTCGCTCCAAAAACACAAAGAACGGACTAGACTTAGAAGTGGGTATGTTGCAAATAGAATGCAGGATACAGGATGCGTCACTGAGCCTGATATATTATACCATAACCATAGGTGGCCTGTTAGAAATACCCAAAATAAAATAAATTCGCTGTTTTAACCACTACAGAGACATCACAGCCAGAGGTTTTTAAAAGTTCCTGCTGAGGTGAGACTGTTGGGTGGGGTACATGAGCACAGAGCATCTGGGGGATTTGCCTGGAGCTCAAATTTCCAAAATCTTTTGGACAATTTTTTTAATAGACACTGTCTTCAATAACTGATGGATGTTTTAAGCTTTATTTTGCAGGCTGCCATTTGAAGAAACTAGAGAATAAAGAATAAACCAGTTGTTGGGTCAAAATAACCCGATCAGGTGTTCATTTGTAAATGACCCACTACATCTCATTTGACCCAGCATGAGCAACCCAACAATGTTTTTAAAGTACCCCAAAATAACCCAGAACTTTGACCCAGTGAGAACAACCCAACTGTCATGATAAGTAGATGTTGCCAACTATTACAAAACAAGACAAGACAAGACAAGACAAGACAAATGCCCACTTGATCTAACCAATGCTCGACCCAGTTTTCCAGAACAAATAGCTATTTATACAGGAACTAATGAGCCACCTCGGTTCAGGTGAGCGCTTTCATCACCTGACCGAGGTGCATTCTGGGAAACTGAATCCAAAAACAAAACAAAAAAAATACACAAACACACATACTCAATTTTCGGGCGCACAGCGCCCTCTGGGGTGGTCCCTTACATCAACAATGTGTTTACAGAAACAACACAGCATTTTTTAGAGTGCAGGCTTTCCAGATGTGCCACACTATTTTTTTTGTTTTTTTTTTGCATAGGAGCTCTGCATTTAAACTTTATAGAGGTCATTCAAAAATACAGCAAAAATGCCAAAAAATACAGATCAGAAAATTGAGATGACTCTGGAATGATTCATTTTGTGATAATTTAATTGTGTAGGTTCGCCGCCCCCCCAACCCCCCCCCCCCATCTGAAAACAACTGACACTCCTGGAAGCACTAACCTTTCTCCCAATATCTCACCACTATTTCTGTGCTGCTCTCATCCCTATTTCAATTTTTTCTCTTATAGAGATTCTTCTCTCGTTAAATAAAAAATAGAAAATATAGGTGGCAAGTATGAAGTATAGTACAACTATTCCGATACAGTACTTCTGTACTTTTTTTTATGTATCTGTTCTTTACTGGAGTATTTGCCATATGTGATCTTTTTAAATTTTTTATTCTGCTCACTACAGTTTTTGAAGAAAAACCTGTACTTATTACTTATTACATTTTAAATAGGGACCTGTTAATTTTTGGCTGACAATCACACAAAAGTCCATTAATGTACTAGATAGATAGATAGATAGATAGATAGATAGATAGATTATTCATCATGAAGAAAATTTCAAACGTCCAGTATAAAAGGATAGTAACTGGCTTGTAGTTGAAATTGTATCATGTACAGCACACAGTCAAGAACCTGCATAGTGCATATGTGGGAGATGACTACATGTAATATTGTGTAGGTCCCCTTTAGCCCCAAAACAGCCCTGACCCATTGCGGCCTGCACCCCACAAGACCTCTTATTGTGTTCTCTGGCATTTGGCACCAAGCTGTCAGTTGCAGTTCCGTTAACTACTGTAAGTTGTGAGGTGGGGCCTCCATGGATCGGACAAATGTAGAAAGAAAATGATTTACTGACAATATTTAAGAAGGAAATTAAACAAATAGTTTATCAAATGTTTTTTTTTTCATTCTTTAATTGTTTATGATTAAACAGACTAAAATCTAATGTGTTCTTATTAGATTATTTATTATGTAGAATAGTAAAGAACTAGAGACGTACATTTTCGGAGGAAAATGTGAGTGGTGCGTGCCATGGCAAAGCTCGGGCCTCTGGGTCTTTTATAATGACAGTCTATGGCATCAGTTGCTAAGGTGCTCTAAGATGGTTGCATAGTGTTTACTGCATACATTTGTCTCAAAGCTGTTTCAAATTGTGAACTCTGTTTTGTTGAGGATTTTCCAAAGTTAGGATTATTCTCCATCAGACCAGTTTTACAGGACAGACATCTTCTACCTTCGTGCTTCCGGACTGATTCATTGAAACCAGTGAGGCAGACTTAAACACATTCACACACATACAATATACTGTACCAGACTTTGGACATTTTATACAGTACATTCACTTACACATTGAAAATATTGTATATAATTGTAAATATTGGTATCTAGTGCAGTGCAATGTCTATTTGTTGTACTATACATGTGAGCTTACACGATTTGTTGTCTAAATGTCTGTAGATCTGTGTCCCATTCGTAACAGGAAATAGTTCTTGAATGTTCGTAAGTTGGGGACTTAATATATACATATAGTAGATTAGAGCTGATGAATAATATTTAAGCATTTAGATTGAAACTGAAAAATTAATAAGTAACAAATCGTTTCACACAAAAGTTGATTATATATAAGAGCACATGCAAAACTGTTTGGTTTATGAATCACCACAGCAATTTGCCAACAATTGAATTTAAGTGTTTAAACTCCCATGTAAGCACTTAAAGTGTGGCATAATTTTGTAAATTATTACTCATGTTATTTCAAGTCATTCCCTCATGAGTTAACGGTAAAGGAAATGAATTAACACATTTTGACCAACCAGATTAAAGAATTCATTGAAATTTATATCCAAGGTAATTACAGCCAACTTGCTTTAGATGTTTTTTAGAGGTTGACAAATGTAAAACTGACAAATGTATATGCTTAAACAGGTATCTAAAAGACATTAGACACTTAGTTTACGTACACTGTACAGGAATATTACAGGCATTGCAAACTCAGAAAACTGAGCTACCGACATCATCAGTCCACCTTCATAACATAAAAACCTCTGCTGGTCTGTTGGTGCTGTGTGAGGATAGCTGATGTAGTACACTCCGGGAATGTAGTACAGCAGCAAAACCACCAGGATGCTCAGAATGCTCCAGAAGGCTTTTCTCTTGGCCGGATTTAGGGTTTGTCCATCTTTTCCGGGACCGCTGGAAGACAGGGTCCTCAGAGTGGCGATGTTAAAGAACATGCTGGGAAGATTGCTGGTATAGAAAAACACACTAAATAGTTGTTGAAAAATGTTGATTTCATAAATGCCAATGGCAACGTTTATAGCCAAGGCGTAGAGCCAGCCGAATGTGATGACCAGCCACTCCCAATGGTGCCAAGTTTTGGCAGTCAGGTAGGTCACTGGATGAACGATGGCTAAATAGAAGATCCCACAGATGGAGAATAAGAAGATGGGCCTTGCTGTTAAGGTTGGGGTGAAGAGAGCCATGTACAGTACCAATGAGAAGTTATGGACATTCATGACATCCAGAAAAAGCAAAAAGTTAAAGATGAAGAGGCTCACATTAGTGAAGTTGGTCTGTAGGAGGAAGATTTCAGCTGACGAGAAGCTCCTTGTTTTGTAGATTTTTTTCAAAAGCTTCTCAATAACAATAAAGGTGGCAGGAAAACTGAAGAAAAGAAGGACAGTATTTAACACTACATGAATGGTTTCCACAGAATTGATGCAGGAGGCAGAAGTTCCATTCTGCTGTAGGTTTAGCACCAGCTTTTCCATTTTGACGTCTGTCTTGTATCTTGCTTGGTCAATGCAATTGTTTTTATTCATTCATAGAATAAATCGTCCTCACAAATGCAGACAACCAGACAATCCAGGTGCTGAAAATTTTATATCATGACCTCACAAATCCCCACCCCTCTCGTCCAATGGAAAAAAAACAACTAAAGAAACAAGTTACGTTCATCATTACCACTCATATATACTGTCACATATACAATGTCCTGTCTCTTCTCTGCTTTAACACCTTAATAACCCGTGGCTTGATTAGTTTGAATAAATACAATAATCTATATTTTTAAACCATTTGCATTTCTTTTTGGCTTTGCATTTTGTATGCAAACAACAATTTAAATAGTCTGACTGGTCTGTCAGCCATTTGTGTTTTGTGGTTACCTTTTCACAGGTACATGAAGGTACAGTACATGACACTTTACATCAGTGACACAGGCATACAAGTTCAACGAACAATCTGCTAAAACATTGAACCTAATGATAAATGATTACTTTTGATGCTCCCTTTTATTCTGCTTGGAGTCCCTGCTTGCACAAAATATACATTGACCTTATACAGTACATTATATGACTGGCATACCTTGTTGTTCTCTCTCTCTCTGGCCTCTAAGGTAGGCAGTCCATGTGTAAAAATGATGTCTCATGCTTCCTGAATGACTTTTTCACAGTTTGAGCAAGATGAATCCTGGCTTTGCTATTTTGGAACATACCTGATTGAGCAGGGAGGAAGAAATTCATTGATACAAAAACCTAGTAATCCAGTATACTCAGAATGTCAGACCCAGGTCATAACACTGCCCCTACATGATGGTATGGTAGGCACTAGGCATAATGAGTGAATCACTTCATCTGCCTCTTTTCTTACCCTGATGCACCCATCACCCTTGAACGGGGTAAATATGAACTCAACTGCATGACTATGTAAGTAAATCAAACAGATGGTGATAAAGAAGTCAGGTGTTTCTGAAAAGGTCAGGCTGTTGAAAAACACTCCTACAGAATTGACAGACCCATATTTCATAGACAAAAATGGTATGTGTTGAATTGTAGAAGCAAGGTTTTGGTTGATAAGAAGTTCCTTGTTTATAGGTATAACAGTAACAGTGGTGGGGAACCCGAAGAGAACTGCAGTGTGGAGTCATGCAGTTCATTCTGAAGTCCAAATTTTTCTTCATACAATAAGACCTTTTGCTTTCAGTTTTATTTCATGAGGTCACAAAACCCCATCCCTCTTTCCCTTAAAATTTACGCACACAGCAGATAGAATCAGTTGCGTAGTGTGTAGACATATTACTCTACATACTAGAGAACCATAATTTACCTATCACTGAAAACAATTAGTCTTGCTCCTCCAAGGTCCGGGTTCGATTCCCAGCCGGGTTCGATTCCCGTCTCTGTGTGCATGGAGTTTGCATGTTCTCCCCGTGCTTGGTGGGTTTCCTCTCACAGTCCAAAGACATGCAGATTAGTCTAATTGGCCATAGTGTGTGATTGTGTGTATGTGTCTGTGTCCTGTGATGGATTGGCACCCTGTCCAGGTTGTCCCCCGCCTTGTGCCCTAAGTCTCCTGGGATAGGCTCCAGGTCCTCCGCAACCCTGAGTACAGGATAAAGTGGTATAGATGATGAGTGCGATTGAGTGAGTGAAAACATTCATTTTTGGTTTACTCCCTTCTTTACAGTGTCACGTCAATGGACTGTGGCTTTGTGATTTGAATAGAGATAAGTGCATTACATAGCACTTCATTTGATTATGGGAAATGAAATACCGGCAAGTAATGTTATACATATGACCTGGTAAAATATTTTAACCAACTGGAATTCATCCTACTGCAGAGAGAACTAATTTGCACAACCTTATTTTGTAATACTAAATCCATTTACTTATCTGGAAAAGCTTTGAAATAGATTTTGGAGTATGTTTGTAGGGATTCGGCAGTGATGTTGGGCGAGGAGGCCTGGGGTGCAGTCTGAATTTTAGTTCATCCCGATGGTGTTTATTAGTGCTGAGGTCAGAGCTTTCTGCAGGACACACAAGTTCTCCAACTCCAACCCTGAATCATGTCTTTGTGCACAGGGGCACTGCCATGCTAGAACACGTTTTGGATTCTTAGCTCTAGTGAAACGACAGTGTAACACAACATACAAAACATTCTAGACAATTATGTGCTTCAAACTTTGTGGCAACAGTTTGGGGCAGAAACACATACATTATGTGATATTATGAGATGGTCAGGTTTCTACAACCATTTGTCCATATACTGTAGGGTGCTTGGCTTGATTTATTTATTTTTTAAAGATTTTTGTTAGATTTATAAAACCTTGGCAACACCCTAAACAATATTCCATTCAGGCACGAGGTGAAGTATTGAGCTTAAGGTACAGAGTGTATCAGCATGGCCACCAGGGTGCTTAGAATGTCTTCTCTTCACTGTGTTCAGTGTTTGTCTGCTAATAACAGGACCAATGGAAGACAGGGTCCTTAACACGAAGATGCTGACGAACATGATGAATAGAATGGTGAGGTAGAACAACAACAGTCCTGATTGTTTTATTTTGATATTGATATACTCAATGTACCTTTTATTGAGTACTTTTACTAATCTATTACAGTAAGCACAAGAGGCATTTAAACTAAACCTTGTGATGAAATTTCTGAACACCTGATTATTGAAAAATCAACGCCTAACCTGTCACCAACTTGGAGAAGATATGCATCTGTCTGTGGGAACTGTACAGACAATCATTCATCAACATCACATGTGCATTACAAAACCTTGGCTGGGAGTTATTGCCACATCCCCCGAAGCAAGCAGTTCACTCAGGCGTACTGAGAAAACTTTCTACCCTGATGGTGTCCAAGCACTAGTGAAACACTTGGATACGTACATTAGTATAGCAGGGGATTATATAGAGAATTAAAGGGAGTTTTTACTTTCATAACTGTGTTCTGCTATTCTGCACAATCCAAAGTACCAGTTTGACTTGAACATCCCATCTAAGGAAAATAATGATTAAGTATTTAAGTATTTGCATCATGACCCTGGATCTGGTCTAGTTGTTTCATGTAAGGCTTCTTTTTCCAGTCTTTTCCTGTAGGTCACTAGGCAACTTCCACATCACCCAAATGCTTCCCTTGGTCCTGCACTGAGCTGTTCAGTTTGTAAAGGTTCTTCCAAATCAGAGGCCGGTGCTGCTGTAACACCCCACCTCAACTGTCTTGTCTCAATTTCCAAACCTTAGTACCAGAGCTGTAGTTATCCTGCTTTTAAAAACTGTCTTGTTTTTAACCTGAACTGGATGAGTGAGGAAGCACATGGCATGTCTTCTAATATTGTGCTCTTGCAAGGTGCAAGGTGCAATTGAGCTGGTTTAAAGACAAATAAAAATGAATGAGAAAGGGCTTACCGTGTTCATGTCACCATTAACCAACTGCAAAAATACTTGCCTTCCTTACAGTTGTTTTTTTTCCATATTAATATTTTATGTGACCTCACCATGAAGTAACGGAGAGGCTTATTTGATTATCAAGCTGACAAAACACATAACTGTGTGCATGAGATTTCACCATCACATTTACATACAACCAGTCTACTAATGTTTGGGGCAATGCCGGCTACACTTTCTAGATGTGCCACATTTTTTTGCACCCAAAAATTATGCAAAAATGCCAAAAAGATACAGATTAGAAAAGTGAGATATGACTCTGGAAAGATTCAACTGGAGTGTGTGGAACTGACGCTCCTGGAAGCACCACACTTTCTCCCAATATCTCATATCAGTACGTTTTTTGTTGCTCCCATCCCTTTTTCAACGGCCCATGCTTCTACAGGAATTACTAATAGATGTCAAAATACACCAGTCAGCCTTAACATTATAACCATACTGTACATCTAATATTGAGTAGTTCCCCTTGTGCCCCAAAACTGCCCTGACCTATTGCGGCCTGCAATCCATAAGATCTCTTAATGTGTGCTGTGGTATTTGGCACCAAGCTGTCAGTAGCAGATCCTGTAAGCTGTGAGGTGTGACCTTCGTAGATCAGACAAATGTGGACAGAAAAATACTGACAGTGAAAATGTGGGGGCTGTGTAAGCATTTGACAATATCTAAGAAAGACATTAAACTGATTTTTTAAAATTATTTTACTGTTTATGATGAAACAGACAAAAGTGCCTTTATTAAAATACACAGTAGCTGAAAAGATCTAAAGCTAGACAGAATGATACAGACTATTTATCTTTAGACAAGAGATGAAAAACACACACACACACACACACACACACACACACACACACACACACACACACACAGCTAGAAAAAGTATACACACTTCAGGAGAAGAAAGAATATTTTTTATTATTAATACTAAATGTATTGGTATATGTTGTATATTGATATATATATATATATATATAAGAATATATAATCAATATAATATACATCATACTATTTTTCTTTTCCTGAAGTGTGTTATAATACGCACACAGTATATATACATTCAGTAGTTGTATTTATTCACATAATATCAAGTAATAATTTATTTCAAGTTGTAATAATAAAAAGTCCCATAAGAGGCACAAAATGAAAAAAAAAAGGACACCCCGTCAAAAACTTTGGCTATTGGTATTGTTTCATTATGGTGAAGTTCAAACATTTCTGTTATATTTGAGACTAAAATTTCAGTACAGTAGTAAACTATTCTGAGTAGGTTAGCAATAAGCTAGCTGGATAACTTTAGCAATAGCGCCGATGTTATAGTCATAAAACATTTACATTACCGCAGACACCCTTATCCCTTATCCTTGTCCAACTTACACTTTACTGTACAAGGGCCCAGCAGTGGCAATTTATCCCGGAACCTTCTGATCACTAGTCCATGCCTTAACCACTGGGTTACCCCC
The DNA here is from genome assembly GCA_030068255.1 of Clarias angolensis. NCBI lineage: Eukaryota > Metazoa > Chordata > Actinopteri > Siluriformes > Clariidae > Clarias > Clarias angolensis. The sequence goes on from JAQKPX010000008.1 coordinate 3,888,449, forward strand.
GTGCCAGAGTAACTCAGTGATTAATATGGTCAGAGATATAGATTTAACTTTGTCTGTACAACCGAATTCCGGAAAAGTGGGGATGTTTTTTTTTTATTATTTGAATAAAATGAAACTAAAAGACTTTCAAATCACATGAGTCAATATTTTATTCACAAGAGGACATTGAGAACATAAATGTACACACCGCACAGTGTGAAATCAATGAAAAACATCCATCATCCATGGCACATACATTAAAATAATTATATTCATATATACATTTTATATACTAAACTACTTTAGTGTGCACAACTGTTTATTTTAGACTCTCAGTTATAAGCAGTACTTTATCACTTCATTAACACGGCGTATCCCCTCCCAGAACAGTCCGTTCTAAATGAACCTTAGCCTATAGGACACGATAGCACTTCTCGACCATGTTCACATATGGCTTCCTTTTTGCATGATAGAACTTTAGTTGGCATCTGCAGATGGCACGGCAGATTGTGTTTACTGACATGGTTTCTGGAAGTATTCCTGGGCCCATTTAGTAATGTCAATGACACAATCATGTCGATGAGTGATGCAGTGTCGTCTGAAGGCCCCAAGACCACGGACATCCAACAAAGGTCTTCGGCCTTGTGCCTTGCGAGAATATTTTAGTTTCTCTGAATGTTACAGACGTGATGCTAAATGTTCTCACAGGCATCAAATTTGAAATGAGCTCAGTTAGTGGATAAAAGTGTAAAATTCGTCCATTTTTAATAAATGTGTATTAGAAAAATTTACAAATGTTCAATGTCTAGTTACTTTTCATCCACTCTGTAGTTTGAAAGTAGAAAAAGGGAACTTTGTTCCATGTGTTAATTTGTCACTAGGTAGAAGTCTACTTCAATAGTTAATGTCAGAAGATGAGGGGTGTTTTCAGGGCTTTTTTAGTGGCTGAATTTACAAATTGCAAATTCACCTCCAATACAGCACTGCTCCATTTATTTGAGCACAGGAGTTGTTATTACTACAGTATGTCCTTTACTGAGGACCTGCATGTTTTAGAATGGGAAGGATAAATTAGAAAGAATAAAAAAGTGGTTATAAGAAGAAATACATATAAATGTAATGTACTTGTAGAAGACTAACGACAATGAATAATGTTTAAGATTTTACCATTTAGATTTAGATAAGATTTAACGTTTAGATTTACATTGGAACAGTAATAAGTAGGAAATCATCAAAATCACACAGAAGTTGACCACATTTTAATAAGAGCACACCCAAAACTCGGGTAAAGCAGCAATTTTCCAAGAATTCAAAATCATCCATTTAAGCATTTAAGCATAAGTATGACTTAAATTTGTAAATTATTATCACTCATATGTTTTCAGCTATAAAAGTCATTCCCTCATGAGCCTCTCTTTTCTCTTGAAGTTACAATACAAAAAATACGCTTGTGATATTACCCGAAAAATTCCTCTGGGCTGATGGTAAAAGAAATGAATAATTTCCAAATGTGCTGTAGTATAATCTATTTATATCCAAGGTCTTGTGACAAGATATGTTAAGATCCAGGATGCTTTTCTCTTGCCCGGGTTGAGGGTTTGTCCACTTTTTCTGCGACCGGTGGAAACTAGGGCTCTCAGAGTGTTGATGTTGAAGAACATGCTTGGAAGATTGATGATGACCAGCCACTCC
>JAQKPX010000008.1:3894219-3908173 GCA_030068255.1 Clarias angolensis
TTTTTATTAATTTTTTCATTTTTATTTTAATGATGCAACTTCACTAAGCATTTAAGGAAATTCCGTAAAAAAAAAAATTTTCCACACAAAGTTAACAGTTTAGCACTGTCCAGGTTTTAATAAAATATTGGAGCGTTTTTAACGCAATTTCAGTGGCTGCTTAGTTTGTTTCATTCAGGGCAATAATTTAACAATTGTGAAACTGATTTATAACTATGACTTTTAATGCACTAATCTGTGTTTACTTTTTGGGATGACTTGTAGTAAAATAATTAGTGTTAAACTCTAGGCAATACAGTGGAACCTTGGATTATGAGCACAACACACACACACACACACACACACACACACACACTAACGGAAAGACTGTTTTATCAGGAACATTTGCAAGGAACATTGCTAATAAGTCTCACATGAGTGCATACTAACGAAATCACTGCTGTAAAGTAAAAAAACAAACAAACGAAATAACCTGCACTTTACCTTTGAAAAGAATTGCGACAGAGCAGAGTATCTGTGTAGAGCAAAGTGTGTGTGTGTGTGTTAAGGCGAAAGTATGGGTGTGTGTGTGTGTGAAGGGGCATGGTGTCAAATGACGCGCGGGCACACAGACACAAAGCTGATACAGAGAGGGAGAGAGAAAATGGATCTTTAACCTCTCTAATAAGACTTTCTTTTTCTTTACATACAGTAAGTGCACAGGTGTTGATTATACCAGTGAGAGACGCGCAATAAGACCCAGCAGGGGAGACGGTTACCCACAATTCCGCAGCGCAAGAGAGAGAAAAACATTGGCTCAGTTGTGATCATGTGATATAAGAAGCGCATGCGTGATACATGATACTCGGTACTCGTAAACCAAGACTTTTATTAAAAATAAAATTTTATTACAAATCTTTGCTCATATTGCGGAACACTCGCAAACCGCGTTACTCGCAATCCGAGGTTCCACTGTATCTGTTTTCCAAGTAATAAATTCACATGAGTGTATCTCTCCTAAGAGCAATCATCTACAGTGCATTCTCCCCTTTCTTGGTGATAATTTTTTTCAACACGCTTATGTGCGTTTACATTCAGTCATACAATTGAGTAAATTTTAAAGTATGTCAAAAAAGCTAGAGGTCTGGCGTGAACTTGCAATAGCCTGGAAATACTGTGCAGTCAGTACTGCAGACCCCCGAACATTGTTGGTCCCTGAGTTTGACAAAAGTTGACTTAGTTGCAAGTTGGACAGCAGGCATTATTGATGTCACAGCCTTCTGCATAAACTTTATGAATAACAGCAGCTTATCGAATCTGGCATTTTATTGTATAATCAGATAAATCTGTAGCATTAATAATGTGGCAACTCTTTTTCATCAAATCTATATCCAGATCCATAAATCTGCACTTTTTAAAATTACACACGTTTTTAAAGTACATTTAAGAATTTACATTGTTTGTGCTGCAATTCTGCGTTACACTTGTGGCTGGTGCTTAGGTAAGCTTCGGCAGGGTCCTAAAATCAAATTGTAACTTGGATGTAAAATAAACATCTATAATTATCCCATACAGTGAAATATAAAAAAATACAACATGCAAAAATCAACTATGTTTATTTGCCAAATTTTATATATAGTATATATAGTTTCTATAATTAAATGCATATCCAACATGTCAAGCAAACGTGTACACAACTTTGGCAACAACAGAAGGAAAAAAATGTCTAGACAGAGTTTCAACACAAAGCCTGGTGCCAGAAAAAGCACATTTATTTTAGCACAATTTTGGAGCTTTGTTATAACAAATACAATGATGTAAAGATGTAAAGACAATAGTTTGAGTTTGGATTCCAGGTGGGATTAAACACCTAGTTTGCGTAAACTGTACAGGAATATTACAGGCATTGCAATCTCAGGAATCTTAGGTACCATCATAATCACTGGACCCTCAGCACACATAAATCTCATGAAGTCCTTTGGTGCTATAAACGGATAGATGAATAAATACCCTCTGGGAAAGTAGTACAGCAACAAGACCACCAAGATGCCCAGAATGATCCGGAAGGCTTTTTTCTTGGCTGGGTTGAGGGTTTGATCGCTATTTCCTGGTCCCCTTGAGGACAGAGCTTTCAGTGTAATGACGTTAAATAATACACTAGGAGGGAAAGTGAGGAAAAACACGCCCAAGAAGATAGGTTTATAAAAGTCACTTTCGTTAAAGATAAGGGCTACATTTAGGACCAATGAACCGATCCACACGAGCGTGATGATGAGCCACACCCAGTGGACCCAGGCTTTGGTGGCCATGTAGGTGACTGGATGAACGATGGCCAAGTGAAAGATCACACAGATACCGAGTAAGAAGATTGGCCTTGCTGTATAGTTTGGGCTGTAGAAAATCGTGTAAAGGTTTGAGTAAAAGTTACCGACATTAACAGAATTCAGAAACACCAGCAACTCTGAGATACAGAGGCACACGTTAGCAAAGTTGATTTGCAGGAGAAAGACTTCAGCCAGTGACAAAGTCCTTGTTTTATATGCTTTGCGCAGAAGTATCACAATGATGGTAACGGTGGTAGGAAAACCGAAAAAAAGTAGAAAATCACTCAGCACTGAATAAATTGTCTTGAAAGGCTCATCATTGCAGGACCAGAGAGTCGGATTTTGCTGTAGGTTAAGTGTCAGATTGTCCATTTTGAAGTTCATTCTTTTTGAACCTTCGTAGTCCGTTGTTTTTACTCATAGACCTTTCTTGTCCATAAACCTACAGTATGGGACCAGACAAACTCGATGCAGAATGTTATCTCTTTTATGGCCCCTTAACCACCCCCCCCCCCTTCTCTGTAGTAACATGTATGCAAAAACAGCATCCGAAAGAATTTGTTTTAAACAGTCATCAATTACTGTTGACCAAATCGCTGTTTTTCCCTTCTCTTCTGGTGCACATTATCGACCTGTGGGTTGATTTATTTGAATAAAAATAAACATTTAGCGCTAAAATAGTATGGCTAGGATTTGTTTTCATGCGCAAATAAGGACAATTTACATAATGTCCACCTGTTCTTTACGCCATGTGTGTGATATGTTCTCTTCTGGTTAAACTGTAGTAGGTTCTCAGGTTATATAGTATATGATTTGAGCAGGAAAAGAATTTTAGCTTAATTTAATTCCAATGGAATATGTATTAGAGTGAAAACATGGTATTGGTGCTAAATTGCCATTTTTCACAATACGTAATGCTTCTTATCTTCCAGTCCATGCTTCAGTTTTTTTGTAAATATTTATACACCATTATAATTTTATTACACATTTGATAAAGACAATTTCATGCCCTTTTATGTCTGTAGTGTCCATAACTTTTTAAAATTCAAATCTTAACTGTCATTCAGATGAACCTCGACCAATTTAGATTTTACATGAAAAGACATAAATCTGAAGAAGTGTATTATTCTAAAATCAAAAGATTTTAAATATTGCACCATGAATTTAACATGGTTATGGACACTACAGATTTTTTGCTTTTTAAGCTTTAACCAAAAACCATCTCTTTTTAATTTAAACACCAATTTTTACAGGTTGATAAAGCTTCTAGATGCTTATACTGATTTTAGTTTTAATACTTATAAACGTATTTTAAAAATGCATTTTAAATGATTATAGTTTGAAGTGAGACAATATAACGCTGAAAATGGACATTTTAGGGGGAAATATAAAATCATATCTTGAAAACGAAATATTGTTAGGGAAGCGAGATTGGTCACTTCCATGTTGCATAACCTTCAGGAGTAGTTTCTTTGGCTCACACATTTTCTGTATTATATTCTGTATTGTATTTCTGTATTAATCTGTAGTGTCCGTAACCATGTCAATTTAATGGTGCAATATCTTAACAATTTTACACTTTAAAATAATACACTACTTCAGGATTATGTCTTTTCATGTGAATTTGGACATTACCTAGGTGAAACGGTTTTTTATCACCAATGTCACGTTTTTTATTCCAAGAGAGACTTACAAAATACTTTGTTTCTGTCATTGGATAGATCCTTACACTTGTTACTGACTCTGAGTACCATGAGTCATGCACTACAAAAAAGATTTCTTTCTTTTTTGGGGGGGAATTAATCCAAATATCTAGAAAATAGCTGTAGAAAAATCACATAAAGAGTCCCTTAGAACTGACAGCAAAAAACAAATGGTACGTGTTGGTGAAGAGGATTTTGGGTGATGAAAAGTTGTTTAATATTCAAGTTTCAGAAGTTTCACAATGACAGTGGTTGAAAAAAAAAAAACAGTATTAGCCATCACAAAATGAATGTTGTCTAAAGTCTCACTGCAGGAAGTCCTGTTTCCTTGGCAATTTAGAGTATTGCTTCTCATTTTAATGATCTTTTAGGTTGATCGATTTGAATTAATATAAACAGTGTAAAAACTGTCATGGTTAGGATTTGTATTTCATGTGCGTACAATGACAAACATTTACATGATGTCCATCAGTCATGTGCATCATGTTATGCTCATTTGAGGTTTATGTATTTGAGGTTCTCGCATTACATAGCGCTTCATTTGATTATGGTAAGGGAATGATATCTACATGGTGTTATTTAAATGACCTGGTAAAGTTTTTAAAACAGTGTGATGCAATGTTAAAACAGAGTGCAAAAAGTAGGCAAACCTACTATTATTTTGTAAAGCTAAAACCATTTTACCATGTTAGAACGTGCAGATCTACTTTCATTATTATTATTGTTATTATTATTTTCTAGCAACCCTCAACTCTGGGTTTGTGATTGTGTCTGAATTCTCTGAGAGTCTCCATAAAACAATAAATGTCTTTAAATTCCTCTTCTCTGTTCTGTAAACAAAAAAAATCTTCTATTTAAAGAAAAAGGAGAGCCAAATGTTTGTTAGTCACACTGTCACGGTAGTTTAAAAGTCTAAACTGTCTACAATTCAAATGAAATTTTATTTGTCTAGTGCTTTTAACAATGGTCATTGTCACAAAGCAGCTTTACAGAATTAAACATTTATGGAAATACATTACAACATGTATGTTTCAAGGAAAAACTCCCTGAGATGACAATAAGAAGAAACCATGAGAAGAACCAGACTGATTTGGGATTCTCATTTTGGTGATATTTTGGTGATATTAACTGGTATGACCATAAACAGTACCTAGTGTATCAGTGTGCTGTGAGGTTGAAAGTTCAATATAACAGGAACTGTTTTAAGTTAATATACTAGAGTCAGAACTGGGTAAAAAAAACGTTTGATGGAAATTTCAGCTACCAAGTGACTCCTCATTCGATTTACCCAACAAAAAAACAAAACAAAATGTCACCACCTGGACTTGACTAAGCAAATAGTTCATAGCCTTGAACTGGCTAATTGCTGCAGTGATTAATATACTGTAGTTCAGCTGGTTATTTAACCCTAAGTGATGCAGTGAGTAGCTCCTCATTTCTTAAACAACCATGTCAGGAGACATATCCTGTGGTCGTGGCAAAGACATTACTCTTTCAGAAGGGTCACATTTTTTGTCCTGCATCAATCAAAGAAAACTAAAGAAATTACTGAAATTGCTAAAGAACTATAAAATGCATTATTTAAACATGTAAGGATAGTGATGACCCATCATGTTTTAAGGAAGAAATAGATGTATGGTAGGGAAAACATACTGTATCTACTAGATCACTTAACGCTTAATGAAGTCAAAACGTAAACAAAAAAAAGTGTGCAATGTGAAGAGAACTTAATGGATTGGGACTAAACAGTTGTGTAGCCTTAAGAAAAAGGCCTAATCAGGTTAACAGGCTTTTAAATAAGTTATAGACTGTGGAGCAATTGAAAAAGGTAACGTGGTCTGATGAGTCCAGATTGACCCTGTTCCAGATTGATGGGCAAATCAGGGTAAGAAAAGAGGTGGATGAAGCGATGCACCAATCATACCTAGTACCTACCAAACAAGCCTCTGGGGGCAGTTTTATGTTTTGGGGTTGCTTTAATTGGTCAGGTCTATGTTCAGCAATGCTATGCGTCCAAAAAGTGAGGTCAACTGACTACTTGAATGTACTGAACGACCAGTTTTATCATCAATGTTTTTTTTTTCTTCCTTGATGGCATGTGCGTATTCCAAGATGATGATCTCAGGATTCATCAGGCTTAAAGTGTGAAAGTGATTCAGAGAGCATGAGGCATCCTTTTCACACATGGATCGGCCACCACAGAGTCCGGACCTTAACCCCACTGAAAACCTTTTACACAGCGGTCTGACTCTCCCATCATCAATACAAGATCTTGGAGAGAATTTATTGTGACTCTTGATGGAAGTAAATGTTATGACATTCCATAAGCTTGTCAAGATGATGCAAAAGCTGTAATTAAAGCAAAAGGTGGTAAAGTGAAGTATTAAAATGTGTGGCTTTTTTTTGGCAGGGCAGTATAGTTTGATCAGAAGTTTTATAATAACCAAAGTGTTACGCCCTGGTCTAGGGGAAAAGAAAAGATAATAATAGGGAAATAAACAGGGGGTGTGATCAAGTGTAATTTAATTCTAATTACCAGTACTTACAAAAGTGGTAACATCTTCAGGAGCCGACAATGCCAAAATAATAAACAAAACCCACTAACTAGAGAAACCACTCTACCTAACATAACAAAAACAAACCAAAATACATCAAGTCTTACCCAACTCCCTGACTAGCATAACCAGACGAAAAGGGGGGAGAAGAACAAAAATGGCATCGACTCCCTACCTACCACCACGTACAGAATGTTATTTACAAAGTATACAAATGGATGGTCTTACAAAGGGGCAATCACAAAATCAAGGTCGAAAAGAGCAGCAAGGGTCGATACACAGCAAGTCAGATATAAACAAGCAAACCACCATAACAAGACAAGCAGTTGTCTCTCAAGCTGCAGACGGGATGGTGTTTAAATACAGCTGCACAAAGTGCTAGTCCAATGGCAACACAGGTTCAGGGGAGCTTGTCCAATGGCGATGCAGGAGGCGGGAGTAAAGTACACAGGATCAGGAAGTGCTTGCCCAATGGAGACACAGGAGGCAGGAGTAAGGCACACATTACTGGCTGATCCTCCAATCAGCGCCTCTCTCCAAAGTAGAGGCAAATTAAACCTGGTTTACAGACAGAAAGACAAACACACCCAAGAGAGCAAGCACCACAAAGAATAATATAAAAATATATATACAATACGTCTGGGACGTAAAACAAAGAACAATGAAAGTAGGTCATTATTCAGCACCGCACAAATGGTGTTGTTAGACTTGCTGTGGGAACTGATAGTCCAGTTTTGCTGTTGGTCGTTCAGTCTCTTATTTAATTCTATGTTGGCCTTTTCTTATTTCACAGACCCTTTGGTCTTTATTTAAAGTACATGTGACCAGAAAAGCTGGGTGCCCCATTATTTCAAGATCCCGTCAGCAGATATTAGCAACCATTTCCCCCTTCTTCTCTGTGGCTCATTAATGATCTTCTGTTTGATTTATTGAACAAAACTAAATGTATTGTTTCAAATTTTCAGAGTTAGGATTTAGATTTCAAGTGCAAGCGAGGAAAGACATAGTATAAACCATTTACATGATGTCCTTTTGTTCCTTCAGTAATAGAAATGATGTATGTTTTCCTCCGATTTAATCGTAGTGGATTCTCATGTTACATAGCATTTTATTTGATTATGGGAGTGAATTACTACCCAGTAAAGAGAAACACGGTCCCACACAAATAAGCAGACAGCAAGAGCAGTAATGTTATTCAGATGTCACTGAATTCAGAAGGTTTCCTTCTACGGTGGAACCTTGGATTACGAGCATAATTCTTTCCAGAAGCAGGCTCGTATTCCAAAACACTCGTAAACCAAATCGAAGAATTTCCATAAGAAATAATGGAAACTCAAATTATTCGTTCCAGAGCGCAAAAAAAAAAAATACATAAAAATAATTAACACAAAATATAAAGTAAAACAAATTAAGCTGCACTTTACCTTTAAAAAAAGTAAAAATAAATCCCGACATATAACAGTGTTATAGTAAACAGTACTCGCGTGCACAGATGTTGATTATACCAGTAAGAGACGAACGCTAAGACCGAGCAGGGGAGACGATTACCCACAATTCCGCAGCAAAGAGAGAGAAAAAACATTGGCTCAGTTGTGATCACGTCACGCTCGGCATCAAAACAAGAAGCGCATGCGTGATACATGATACTAAGACTTGTTCGTTTTCCAAGTCAAAATTTATTAAAAATCTTTTCTTGTCTTGCGGAACGCTCGCAAACTGCGTTACTCGCAATCCGAGGTTTCACTGTATTCCTTACTTTATTTTATCTAATTTGCAAATTTTAAAAGTTATAATTTACTCTGGTGGCACAAATGCCTTGCACCTCCAGGGTCCAGGTTTGATTCCCATCTTGAGGTCTATGGACATGGAGTTTGCATGTTCCTGCTGGGCTTGGTGGGTCCCCCCCCCCCGCCGCCCCCCAAGTACTCGGTTTCCTCCCACAGTAAAAAATAGGATTGCAAACAACTTTTTAAAAAGTCATTTAAAAACGTCATTTTAAAAAGTGCCTCAAGTAAGACCTAAAGAAGTGCTTTTTAAAGTCATTGAGCATGTTATAAATTATAATTCATTTCAACAGGGATGAAAAGTTTGCACTTGATATAGAGGACACTGAGTGCTCAGATTGCTGAGTGATTATTTTGTGGAAAAACATAGGCAAACAAACCTTGGTCTTAACTGTATAATTTATAGCAGATAAATGTCTACCTTCAGGTGCTCATGTTAAATTAATATTTACAAGACTGGGACCTACAGAGGCCAAGAAAGGAAGTGTCAGGAGCACGCAGTGAAGCTTGTGGAACTTCGACATGATGTGTAGAATGGTGATATGGAGCAACACAAGAAGCCTTAATTTTATAAATGATAGTGGCTGAATTTATGACCAAGGCCTTTTTTTCTTAAATCATGGTTTTATGTGTGTGTGTGTGTGTGTGTGTGTGTGTGTGTGTGTGTGTGTGTGTGTGTGTGTGTGTGTGTGTGTGTGTGTTTTTTCATTTCTGAATGATTGTTTTCCCCGGTGATCTTCCTAAAAATATAAATTTTACTTAGTAACATTTCCATGTGCTTGTGCTGGTTGTTTTCCTATTGATTCCTAATTTATATGATTTTTTATAGTTTATTGGAACCGACTACAGCATACCAATAGGATACAAACTTTAAGTTTAAGGTAATTGTTGAGAAATTTTTGAAATCATATTTGAAAAACACGGAGGGTTCAAATTATTACTCCTAATTATAAAAAAAGAGAAAAATGTATTAATTCATAGATTTCTTTTCTCTACAGATTATCCTGTATATGGTCACAGGATAACTGAATTCTATCCCAGGAGACTTCAGGCATGAGATGGGTACACCCTGGACACAAACACACACGGACACATTCATTCACACACTATGGGCAATTTGGGAACACCAACTAGCCTAATCTGGATGTCTTTGGACTGTAGGAGGAAAGCCACCAAACACAGGCAGAAATATAGATCATAAATGTGTGGATCATAAATAGCCTAATCTGCAATCATAAACAAGATAGTGTAAAACTGTAGACCTAGGGTTGTGAACCAGGATTAAAAATCCACAGGGATTATTATTTTGTTTACATTTTGAAAAAATGCTGGGTTGAAATTAACCGACAACATACATTTTCCCCATTTTTTCATGGAGGATCTTGGCATAAGGATCTTGCAGGCATAACTAAATATCTAGTTTAACTAAACTGTACAGGAATATTCCAGGCATGGAAAACTCCGAAAACATAGACAGTGTCAATACACTTATGCCTGCAGTACACATGAACCTTTCTTTATCTTCTGGTGCTACCAAAGAGTAGATGTGTATGCACAACAGGGGCACATAGTACAGCAGCAAGACCATCAGGATGCTCAGGATGATCCGGAAGGCTTTCTTTTTGGCTGGGTTGAGGGTTGTTCCACCATTTCCTGGTCCACTTGAAGACAGTGCCTTAAGTGTGGCAGCGTTGAAGAACATGATGGGAAGGATTACAATGTAGAACAAGGCCGTGAAGAAGGGTTGATTAATGTCAATTTCTTGAATGATAAAGACACCATATATGGCCATGGCGTAGAGCCAGCCGAGTGTGGTGACCAGCCACTCCCAATGGCGCAAAGCTTTGGCAGTCATGTAGGTCACCGGATGAACGATGGCCAAGTAGAAGATCCCACAGAGGGTGACTAGGAAGATAGACTTTGCCGTTAAACTCGGTAGGAAGAACAGCATGTAAAGGGCTGTAGAGTACGGAATGAGGCCTAACTGATTCAGAAAACTCAGCAATTTATAGATGAACAGGCACACGTTGGTGAAGTTGATTTGTAGGAGAATGACTTCAGCTGGTGAGAAGCTCTTTGCTTTATATGTCCTGTTTAGGAGTATTAAAATAACAGCAATGGTGGAGGGAAAACTGAAGACGAGTAGGGGAATATCCATGATGAAAAAAACGGCAGCGAAAACCTCGTCGCAGGAAGAGACAGTCAGGTTTTGCTGTTGGTTTAGCGTCAAGTTGTCCATTTTTATATCGTTCATCATAGGACACATAGTCCTTTTGTTTCGTCAATATGTGATCAGACAGCATGAGTACAAACCTTTTATTTTGTGACCCAAACAAGAGCCTGCCCCTAAAGATAAAAGACTGTCATTAGCCAGTGGTATTAACATCAGTGGTTTTCTCTTCTCCACCACTGTGGCGTTTGGCTTTACCCATAATATTAATAAAACATATTGTGTATCATTGTTGCGGTTAGGATTTGGATTTCATGTTCAATCAATAAAAGAAATGTAAAATTTGCACAATTTGCATCTGTTCTGTCAGCCATGTGTGTTCTGTTGTGGTTCAGTTGTAACATGAGGTGAGAAGAGCACTGATGAGGGTCTACACACATATACTCTCTCTCTCTCTCTCTCTCTCTCTCTCTCTCTCACTCACACACACACACATACACACACACACACGTTTGGCAGAAAGCCAAAAAACCTTATTGTTCCAAAATTTATGGACATGACTGTATATTCGAGGGGGTATCAAAAATTTAGAGTTTTGAGGACCACAGATCTGGTTGCTTTCACTGTTTGTCCTCCCTCAGACACCTTAAAACCTGGCAGTAGAGTTCGCTATTGATGGTCTGGTCCCTGGGGATGAATTATCGATGCAAAATGCTGTGAATGTCGAAAAAGACGTTTTTATGATTTAGACATATTAGGACCTGTTTCCACTTTTTTCCGGTCGTGAAGATGATGGGCTCTTCCACAGTGAAGAATGTTGCTTCGTCTCATGGTTGTACCTGTAGACCCAAGTTTTGTCTCCAGTAATGCTCCTCGACATGAAGGACAGGTCATTCACAGCACGCTGGCGGAGTTCTTACAGCATCGCTGTAAACTTGGCGAATCATGTCAGACATCTGTGGCAGATTTGTCCAATTTTAACTTGCTGAAGTTACAAACGTGATAATGTGTGGTATTCTTATTATTATTAGTAGTAGTAGTAGTAGTAATGGTTTGGTTATTATTATTATTATTATTATTATTATTATTAGGACAGCCCTATTGCATCAGAGTGTGGGCTCGTTTTTTAAGAATATTTTTTTTTCCAGCATCCAGGTGCTTTTGGAGGTCTGAACATACTCAAAAAGTCACACAGGTTGGAATCAGCTCCCATAAGGTTCTGGGCCCCCAGGCGTGGGTCCCCTTGCTGCATGGCTCATACACACTTGCACGTATACATACAAAATCTTTAAAAAAAATATGTCACTGAGCTGAACAGCTTTTGCTATGCATTGCAATGGGCTCAACTCAACAGGAAGTCAGTTATTTTGGGTTGTTTGCAAAACACAACAAATGGATTTTGATATTCTCCTCCAAGGGGATTTTCTGGGATTTTCGTCTTTCTGGTGCGCCTGGGCGGCAATGGGACAAGTGCTTGGGCCTGATCATCATTGCTTGCAGCTATTATTATTATTATTATTATTATTATTATTATTATTATTACCTTTTGCTTTTTGCTTTCCTTCTTTTCCTGTAATTTTTATCACTAGTGTCACTTTGTATTCGACTGCACAGTTAAATGCGTGTGTATATTTTTAGTCTATTTATTAGTTTTGCTTGGAATTTCTGTTGTTCTTTTGTGACTTGATGCTGAGCTTTGGCAATATGAGTGTATGCAGGAGCCCTCATACATTCTCTTTGTTCAACGGCTCCTGCATGACTGCTGCATTTCAGATACTGTAACTGTATGTGTGTGTGTGTGTGTATGTGTGTGTGTGTGTTGTTGTGTTCTATCTTAATCAGTTGCGTTATCACCAGTTTTTATGAATAATAATAATAATAATAAATATATATTATTATTATTAATAATAAATATATATTAATAATAATAATAATAATAATAAATATATATTAATAATAATAATAATAATAATAAATATATATTAATAATAATAATAATAGTACATTGTTTTGTGTATGATTAAACTCAATACAAAAATTTTATTTTCCTTTTTGTCCAATGACCATATTTTCAGAATCTCACTCAAAGCATTTCAGAAAAGTTCCCAGCTGAGGCGGTGGTCCGAGGTGAGGGTGTGTAACATACTGTACCAGAACTAAGAGTCACTATGATAGAGCAACCAGAGTCGTTTCACATTCATTTAAAGCCCAGCAGTGTGCGGAATGAACAAGGGCATCAAAGATCAAACTGTCCACATGTTTAATACAAAAAATATTATTGAAATACTATGAAAATTTTAAATATCTTATTTTTATAGGCTTACAATAACTGGGTATATAGAGATCTGAATCCTAACACAAACATAAAGTTCAGACAACGACTCAAAAAAATTGTATTGACCAGACCATCTTACATTTTTTATTCAGGACCCCTGATGTATGTGTTCTACATTTAAATATAAAACATTTACATTTTTTTTTTATTTTTTTAAATATCTGGTTTACAATTTATGAAAGCCTTTCCCCCCTGACTCCCATTAACTCTTAGTAGGATGGCAACAGCAAACAAATTGAGAGTCTTTGTAAACATTTTATGCCTTACAGTATGTACAGTAAGATATGAAGAAGCAAAACAAAACATGCAAAACAAGTCATTGAGCGTGTTATAAATTATAATTAATTTCAACAGGGATTAAAGTTTTGCACTTGATAAAGAGAACAATTGCTAAATAATTGTAAAAACATACGCAACCAAACTTTGCTCTTAATTGTGTGATATATAGCAGATAAATGTCTACCTTCAGAAAAATACTATAACATACTATAGAATGTTATATACTATATCCATTCTCCACTATAGAATGGAGTGACGTTACAAGAATGAGACCTACAAGAGTCAAGAAACAAAGTGTCAGGAGCATGCAGTGAAACTTTTGGGACTTTGACATAATGCACAGAATGGTGATGTGGAACAACACATGAAGCCTAGTTTCATATCAAATGACATCTTCTAATTGTAGATGAACAAAGAAAAAAAAAAGACAAAAAGCAGAAAAAGCATTCTAGACATGATCTTAGATGTTCATTCATTCATAGATTGATTTTCTCTACAGATTATCCAGTACAGGGTCACGGGAAGCCTGGAGTCTATCTCAGGAGACTTCAAGCATAAGATGGGAACATTCATTCATTCACACACTACAATTTGGCAACACCAACTAGCCTAATCTGGATGTCTTTGGACTGTAGGAGAAAACCCAAGCACGGGTGCAACATGCAAACTCCATACAGACAGACAGACCCGAGGCGGGAATCGAACCCGGACCCTGGAGGTGCGAGGCCACAGTAAGCCACCGTGCCGCCTATCCTTAAACGTGTGGATCATAAATAGCTGAATCTGTAACCATAATCAAACTAGATTGTGTAAAACTGTAGACTT
>JAQKPX010000008.1:3927622-3944310 GCA_030068255.1 Clarias angolensis
AATAGCAAAGGGTTGATCTGAATGTTTTGAAGGATCTGAAAGTTTTTCTATCTAACACCCCCTCTGACCTTCCACAGGTTTCATTTCATGCTTGACTTTCTCTAGTAACACCTAATTAACAGGGACCTGTACATTGGTCACACAAATAAACTTAATATCTATTAAATGAACTTAAAAACATGCTGTTGTTTAATGTTATTAACATGAAGACATTTTATTAAGCTTGTTAGGTGATTTATCTAACCTAGGCATTGATCAGTTTAGGTGTCTAAAGTCCTTCAGTATAGACTCTGTACGTTTCTTTTGTTTCTCTGTGTCAGTAATTCACACAATTGCACTGACTGTTAGAAAACAAAACAAAACTTCCAAATGAGACTGAGATTGTGACTATAGCCCTAGGTATGTGGGAACATATCTAATCTAATCTATTAGTGCTCCTTTAATCATTTATCATTTATTTATTTTGTGTTTTTTTTTTACATAACTATCTGCCTTTACTGTCTAAATCATAATAAAAAACAATGGTTCATGAGGATCTGAGAGATTATAGCTGTTTATAACTCTTTTTGTGGTTATTCCATGACTTCAATAGAGATATTTAGATAGTTTCTGTTCATTTATAATGTTAATCTGTTTTGTCTCAGCCAGCCAGCTAATTAGGTTCTTAGTTAGTTAGCTAGTTAGTTTTTTGTTAATTCATGTTGTAAATTCATGTTATATGTAGCACCTTGGTCCTGGAGGAACGTTGTTTAGTTTCATCGTGTACTGAACTGTACTGTATATGGTTGAAATGACAATTAAAGCCTACTTGACTTGACTTGACTTCTAATGTACAATTTATAAAATACATTTCTGGCCGGGTGTAACTTTTACATATTTTACTAAAATAAATAAATGCTATAATGTACTTCAGTATATTTTAACATAAACATACTATTATTTACCTTTTTAAAAAATTATTATTTTGTTCATCTAACATATTTTATTGAGGGGAAATTCTGCCCTTAATTTAAATATGCTGATATTTTTAATAACTTTTTATGTAATTAAAAAATAAACAAACAAATGAATAAATAAATGTTAAAAAAATTATCTAAGAGAAATAAAGCAAAGCAGGATGTGCTTATAGAGACTAAAAAAAAGGTACTTTTAATGAAATAATTTGGTGTGGTAACAGTAATCCTAGTAAAAGAGTCACAGCAGATCGTCCCATTGTTAATTATTTTCATGTAGCAGCACGCCTCTGGGTTTTTTATTACTTAAAAAAGGAACTAATTGTTTTCCATTTATCAAATCATTATAAAGTGTATAATAAGTGACGCCAGGATAGTCCATCTGTTTGACACAGATTTAAGCACCATTTTGTCCATATTCTCTGTTTAACTTAAAGTGTCAATCTGTCCTGTCCCAGCTAGCTGGCTAATTAGGTCTCCAAGTTTTTTTTGATAATTCATGTTGTATGTACAGTAGCACTTGTACTGTATGCAGAACGTTGTTTCATTTCACTGTGTACTTAACTGTATATTGTTGAAGTGACAATAAAAGCCTACTTGACTTGCTTTGATTTACATGCAGATTAAACAGACTTAGCACTATGACCATATACTGTACTCTTATGAAAACCCAAAAATCAAATTTTTATCTTTGTTTGCCTTGTTACATTAGCAACACAGGAGAAGTAAAATGACTGTTATGTTCAGTAGATTATATTCCGCTGATATGCCTTTTATCCAAGGTAAAGAAAACTTTCTGATTTGCCTTCATACCATCACGACCCATTTAGACGGCCTTCAGAATGCTTCAACTTGGTGCAATGCCAAAAGTTGTCAGGAATAAAATTCCCAGTCTATGGAACAGATTCCTAACAACTCGTTCCACTGTTGATTCCACTGCCCTACATCTGGAAGACAAGAGTCACAACCAGACGAGACGGGCAACTGTTGCCAGTACTGGTGCTGGTATTCCAGGGTTACACATGTCAAGTTGTTGGACTATACAGTACAATGGCGTTTGGCTGCAGCTGTACGTGTCCCAGTGTTGACTCTACGTCATTATCAACGTGATCTGAATGTTGAATTTCTGTTGCTGATAGACCCAGATTTTTGTATAACATCGACCTGTTTTATTTATTTTACAAAAATATATTTTTCTAATCTGTGTGTCTATGTGCACCCTAACCAAATCAGCAAGTCGGTTTGAATGGTCAACAACGAAGTGGAGTTTGAGGAAAATAATTGATGTGTAATAGTACTCCTACTGCACTTTAGCAGCATTAACATTAAGAGGATGTTGCGTAAATGATTTGCACTTCAAGACCGAACACTCACCTCTCAGGGTCGTTGGTGTTCGAGGACTTTGCGCCTGAGGCGACTGCGGCCCTCTGAAGACGCCGATTTCCTCCAAACTGGTCTTACGCGATTTTAAGCCCCAGTTTTCCAAAGGAGGGGTGCAAGGAGAGGACGGAGACGAGCGTGTGTGATTGTTCGAGGGAGCGATGGTCGTTTCTTGAGCAAATAAAGACAAAAAGATATCAACATTAGTGATAAGGCATGTGATTATGAGGCTGTGGAGTTCATTTAGGAACAAACTCTTCTAAAGAGCAGCCGTGCTCCTGTGTGTGTGGTGTAAATATAAGTCTATAGGGGCATCTTTTTGCCCAGGGGTAAGAAACAAATTATACCTCAGTGACTGTTTTGTCAAATCACGAATATGTATACATTAGTCACAAACACAAGCATTCAAAAGAGACTTCAAGGTCAAGATTAGAGAAACAGCTGACAGGCGAAGAGATAAAGCGTGTCAGCTCTTGTCCAGGAATTCATCTTTCGATTTCAGCAGCTGTTGTTGCTCTTGTGTGTGAGAGTTACCTCTGACATACACTGCTGAGCTGCTGGATGTTTTTCCTGCAGTGTTTTCAGCTACACAAGTGTAAGCTCCGGCGTCCCCTGGGACACATCTCCTAACAACCAGCTTCGCCTCTCCACTGACAAACGATGATTTAGGGAATCTCAAAGGCTGACCTGGATCGAAGAAATAGAGTAAGTGAAGAGTAGGGGGGGATGATTGGGACTCATTAAGATCTAATTATCACTGTTTGTGGACGCTTGTAATCGATAGAGTGCTGGAGTAAAAAAAAAAAAAAAACACCTCCAAATCATCATCTGGTGATTTTTCAAATGTATCATCAGATTCCTGTTTCTCTAATTTATCAGGAAAGGAACCTGACGTGATCTTCTGCTTTTGTTAGGTTCAGCTAAGTTCAGCCTTTATTCCTTTATCACATTTACATTACTGCACAGTGAAATTCTTTACTCTTCGCATGTTCCAGGTCCTTTGTTAGTAGGCTAGGGTCAGAGCACAGTGTATAAGCAGTCTGATGACTGAATGCTAGTTATTTTTCAGTCTACTGTTTCTCTCTCTCACATTACTCATACTGTATATTAAGCATAACTGAATGTTGTGTATTATCCCTATCTCATGGCCTGAATTGTTGTGTTTCTTTATACAGACATTCTGTAAAAACATTATTTATACAGAATTTTCCAATGTTTTCCGTCAAAAAAGTACTGTACATCAACCACAAATGGCTTCGTAGTTATACACCAGTATAACCGTACTGCTCTCTAATAATATAGAAGCAATGCACGTCGAAGTTTCCTTCCTCTTTGCTTTTTGTATTATTATACCACTGTTTCCTTTTTTCACAATTAAAAAAATCTGAGTCATTTGCTCCAAAGCATGAACTGTAGGTCACGTCCACGGTTGCTACAGTATTCCTGCAAGTCCGAACAAGTCTAACAGCCGTTAAATATCATTTCGGTGTTTACTGAACCCGGGTGTAATCTATTGCACTTAAACCCTGTATTAATCTGCAGAACCATGACTACCACTGCCAAGCTGTGCATAACATTTACACAGTGATATCCTGATGAGAACCACTCAGATTTTCCTAATTAGCTCTTTTTATTGAGGCCCTAAGATCCTAAGGTCATCTCGCTCTTTTTCGCTGTCACAGATACAAACAGAAAGAGAGAGAGGAGTAGATGTGCAAATTAATTGATTAAGTATAGAGACAACGCAGTGTAATAATACATTATAATAAAAAGTAATATGATAAAGGGGCCAAAATTAAAGAACATGAGACTTGTTATTGAGACTCATCAAGTAAGACTCCAATTTGCTAGAAAGCATAAAGATTGGACTTTGGAGCGATGGAAAAGGGTCATATGACCAGACAAGTCCAGATTGACCCCATTCCAGAGAGATGGACGCATCAGGGTAATAAGGGAAGCGCATGAAGTGATGCCCCCATCATGCATAGTGTCACCTGTACAAGCCTCTGGAGACAGTGTTATGATCTGGTGTTGCTTCAGTTACTCAGGTCTAGACTCAGCAATGTTATGTGGCAATAAAATGAAGTCAGCTGACAACCTGAATGTACTGAATGACCAGATTATCACATCTATGGAGTTTTTCTTTTCTTCCCTGATGGTACAGGCATATTCCAGGACTCAGATTGTGAAAAAGTGAATAGAAAATAGCTACAATAATCAATTAATTAAATCAGGGACAGACAAAAATGCATAAAAAAGCAAATACTATTTTATTGTGCATTGCTATAAATATTTATTTATTTGTTTATTTACAAAGTTTTAGATTTAGTTTTATATCCGCTACATTACAATTTCTCTTTGGGATTAGTAACATACTTTATCTACCTACAGCTGTAATTAATATGTAATAAAATATACTGTACATTTAGGTGCTTGCATTAAAAAAGTTAGCTGTCAGTAATTTAAAGAAATTAAATTCAAAGAAATATTTTAAAAGTATAATAATAATAATAATAATAATAATTTCAATTCAATTTTATCTGTATAGCGCTTTTAACTATTGTTATTGTCCAAAGCAAAATGATCAAATTGTTGCAATAATAATAATAATAATAATAATAATAATAATAATTATTATTATTATTATTATTATTATTATTATTATTATTATTATCATCCAATTTAATGTTTTAAATAATGTTTATTTATATTTTTGTTGAATGACAGAAATGACTAATTAGAATAGGGTTATTTATTTATTTATTTATTTATTTTTATTACTATTATTATTTTAATATCATGCTTTACTTTCCTGCTCAGTTGTTCAGATAACTCACCATTATGCAGCCAGGACACCTTGATTGGCTGAGTCCCTGCAACGATGCCCCTTAGCGTGATGTCACTTCCTCTGTCAGCCACACAGTCCTCAAGAGGTTTGAGGAAAAGTGGCGGTTCCACGTTGATCTTTCCTTTGTTCAGAAGAATGAGAGATAAGAGAAGTATTAACATTAGAGCATTAAAATGCAAAGCGAGATTCTTCCCACAGAAATCTTTAACACCATGCCTTCTAGGGGATGTTTACAGTTAACAGTCAATGACTTCAACAAGCTCTTCTTTCCTTTCACCTCTCCGGCAGCCTGCATGGAAGACCCTAGATCTCAGTACTTAACTCTTAGTAAAGACTCTCAGGTTACAGAGAGCATTATTAAAGACTTCCAGTTACATATGTTGTGTGTTACAGGTGCTTCTGATTGAACCGATTGTTTTGAACCGAAGTTTTGGCTTCCTGCATTAGATTTAGATTATTACCCAACAAAATTCCAAACATTCCAACTTACAAACATTTTAATTAACTTTTACCCATCTTCCTATTCCTATATGTAGATTTACATCTTCATGTTGTTCAGCTGCTGCATCACTGAGATCAAGGTTAAGACAAAATTCTTTCTTTTTTTCCTTTGAGGTTGTTGTTTTGTCTGCTGCATTGTAACGGAGACAAAAACAAAGACCCTTAATGTAAATTTTTCAAGTTTACAGGAAGCCTGAGGAGGGGGAAAATAATGGAAAACAGTGTGTATAACCAGTGAGTCATTCAACGTAGGTGCAGGATTGGCATTCCACTGTGTGATACATCACAACAGATCTTATCAGGAACACACATACACGGGAAAACAAACACACTTCCGTCTGCAGTATAGTGTAGTATAGTACAGTGCTTGGGTAACAATAAAATTTAGTTGCCATTTGGGTTTATATAATCAAATAGAAAGAAATTCACGAATGAACGTGATCAGAGATCATGTACAGTAAATGCTTTATAGAGTTGCATAGTAATACATTAATAAATAAATAACTGTCAGTTTCTTTTAATCATATTTAGTCAACCTTATCCTATTTTTGTTTAGTCTAGTTTTAGTCAGAGAAAGCCTTAAGTATTTTAGTCTAGTTTTAGTCAATGAAAACATAACATTTTAGCAAGAAGATTATTATTAATTAACCCTACAGTCAATCGAGTCTAGCCAAAACCATTTTTTCAAGGTTTTTCACAAAATAATTATCTAAACATTTTAAAACGTATCTTTTCATCTGATGTTTTCAGCTAACTATATTTATTTTTCAACATCACAAGAACTCCTACATGTCCATATTTCTTAAACTACAAAACATTAGGAGCAGTATGGACAGTTTTTTTAAACTTTTTTTTTTTTTTTTTTTTTTAAATATGAATTTACACACTTGTAGGTTTAGCGCCTAGGGGTCACTATCATTTATTTGCTAACATATTAAGACTAATGTGTTTGGCAGCAGTTTAACTACAAAATAAAATACATCACAACATAATTATGTTAACATGTGGCAAGATAGTTACCACATAAAAGAGGCTGTAAAACTGAGTGATTTTTATGGTATGGCTTAATGTGTCTCTTCAGGTTTGTGGTATTTTTCCCAGGAATTGTGTGCCCACACTGTTTCCCCTCCGATATTACGACACCTCGGCTTTTTTTTTTTCCGGTTCCATATGAAGAAACTATATTTTCCCGAGGCACCGTATAGGGCTTAAATCAAACGTCACTCATGCACACACACACATGAAAACACTGACATACACACATATGAAACAGTCACACATACATTTATATCTGTGTGTGTTTGTGTGTGTGTGTGCGCACACGGAGGAGTTTGTGCGTGTGTGTGTTTGTGTGTGTGTGTGTGTGTGTGTGTGTTTGAGGGAAGTTTAATACGTCTCTTGAAAAGATTGCTAATACTGCTGTGATGCCGAAGAGTTAAAGATGACTGAGCTACAGTAGTAACATCCCGTCACTGCGCGCGCAAACTACTCCTGTCCTGATAGGCCGCGCGCCGTGACCCAGGAAACACTGCTGCTCGCGCCATAATGAATGAACGCAGCTGATTGTGACATAAATTATATGTTGACGAAAATAAAGGATGTTTTGTTAGTTTTTTTTATTCATTCATTCATTTTCTACACCGCTTAATCCTGTGTTCAGGGTCGCGGGGGACCTGGAGCCTATCCCAGGAGACTTCGGGCACTAGGCGGGGTTCACCCTGGACAGGGTGCCAATCCATCGCAAAATCCATCGCAAAAAACTTTTAAACCACATTTTGGTCTCGTCTTTTTTTGAAGACGTTACTGTTACTTTCACTGATATCCGTGACGTCTTAGTCACAGGAAAAATGTTGTCGACGAATATTGTTCATCACTATTTTCGTTGACAAAATGAAAGAAGAAGAAAACCACTTTTAGTGAGACTTGAAAAAAAAAAAGACTTGAATTTGCTAGTAAGCATTAAGAATGGTCTTTTAAAGCGATGGAGAAAGGTCATGTGACCTGATGAGTCCAGATTGACCCTATTCCAGAGCGATTGGCGTGTCAGGGTAAGAAGGGAAGCACATGAAGCGATGCACCCATCATGCATAGTGTCCACTGTACAAGCCTCTGGAGACAGTGTTATGATCTGGGGTTGCTTCAGTTGCTCAGGTCGAGACTCAGCAACATTACGTGGCAAAAAAACGAAGTCAGCTGACGACCTGAATGTACTGAATGATCTGAATGTCCCTGATGGTACGATCATATTCCAGGATTGTGAAAGAGTGGCTCTGGGAGCATGAGGAATCATTTTCACACATGAACTGGACAAAAAAAATTGTTCTGGCCTTAATCCCACTGAAAATATATTTTATTGCACTGGAGAAGACATTACATAGTGGTTTGACTGTCCCATCATCAATACAAGATTATGATAAAAAAATTAATACAACTCTGGACTGAAACAACTGAAAAATTGTAATGTTAAATAAGGTTGTCGAAAGAAGGCCATGATGAATGCACACAGTAATCAAAGCTAATGGTAGTCAAATTAAATATTAATGTTTTTTTCTCTTTTGGCCAGACAGTCTAGATGAATTAGCTAACTGGGGAACACTCTCACTCACTCACTTATCATTTATACCACTTTATCCTGTATTCAGGGTCGCGGGAAGCTGGAGCGTATCCCAGGAGACTTAGGGCACAAGGTGGGGTACACCTTGGACAGGGTGCCAATCCATCGCAGGATGCTCGATTCACTCATTCACACACTACGGGCAATTTGGGAACGCCAATTAGCCTAACCTGTATATCTTTAGACTGTGGGAGGAAACCGGAGTACCCGGAGGAAACCCACCAAGCACGGGGAAAACATGCAAACTCCACGCACACAGAGACGGGAATCGAGCCTGGACCCAGTGCTAACCACTACACCACCGTGCCACCTTGAATAGCTAACATTTTTGCAAAATTTGGTTGAATTACCCAAACTGTCTAATGCCTAAGTTTATATTCACATTTTAATATTTATTAAACAGATGCAGTATAGTTCTAAGCTTCCAAAGAGCCAGACTTTCTTTTTTTATGTAGTCTTGAGTAATAGTTGTCCAGGCTTTCTGAAGGACTTTTTTGGCTCTCATTTTTGTCAAATTCTCTCTCATTTTCAGTCCAGTCCCTGTACCTGAGCAGTTTCGGAGGAATATTTTCATTTGTTAAGCCACACAGTGACCTATGAACCATTGAAGCATGAAAACTTGAACCAATGAGAAACAGGTGCAGGTGATGACAGATGATCAGGCCGGTGATTAATATACTGCTGATGCTGAATGCTGAGTGGTTGGAACAGACGAGTGAGGAAATGCGATTGTTGTTAAATAAATGACCGATTTTTTATGGTATCTTTAGGCACTTTGTTGCCATTTCTTTATTTTAATTTAATATGAAGAAAAGAGAACAAGGGATTGTACACCCTTCAAAGCACACTAGATTTCCATTTTATGCTATTATGCAGTAAGTTAGCTGGAGATATTCTAAAATTGGAATAACTGGAGACATAAAAAGAAAGTTAATAGATTCTCAGTACTGTCGACCACCTCAATGGTTTATTCTTCTTACACATTGGCTAAATAGTACTAATAAGAACTTAAAACTATTTTTACCCCTGAATATCTTCCACACACTATATATGACCTTAAAGACAAAGTGCTGCTTTGATGGACAGAAAACGAGTGTGGAGCCCTAACACCTACGTAGACAGCACAAGCAATTCTTAGACACTCCTTCACACATTTCTGTGGTAAAAAAAAAAAAAAAACCTTACTTTTCTTATAGTACAATCTTGCCTTTATATGTTGGCTATGTCTTCTACCAGAATCTGACGCGAGCTCTGCGATGTTCTTCGGGCTGTTTTTATAGTTTCAGATACCACATCAGCACGTCTGATCGGTTTTCAGATTGCTACTAGCGAACCTCTCAGCAACAAATTATGTCAGGGAAATGATTTCATGTTTAAAGTTTAAAGTTCCATTGATTACAGTTTATACTGTATTTGTAGACGCAACAGGGAAGGAAGTTTTGAGTCAAAAACAGTATCAGGATTTCCTGCAGCGATCAAGCTGAAGCTTGTTTTCACATTAACATCCTAAAACAACAAGTCTTTTTATATTTCAGCATACAGACAAAATACAAACTGAATCTGAATGTTACTGTACGTATCTAGTATTTATCTTTTGCTAGTATTTGAATTTTGATAGGAAAAAAACAATGAAAATTGATTGAATCAGCGGTGGCATCAGAAAACAAACAAAAAAAAGATTCCAAACAACCAAGGGCACTACTTGGTGTGTGGAACAAGAGATTGTAAACCCTACAAAGCAAACTTTCCATTCCAAAGCTTTTCCATTTACTTGGAATTCAACCCTGGGGACAGTTAGTTAGCTGAGGCTGTTCTTAAGTGGAATAACTGGAGACATATAAAATAAACTTAACAGATTTACAGAACTGTCCGCCACCTCCTCCATTCTTCTACTGCAGCAATTTTTGTAGAAAAATCTATTTTCAATAATTATTAGAATAAATATAATAAAATGCATAATAATTAGAATTATCCACTTCAAAATATCAGTTAAACTAAATCATGTTTTTTGTTGACAAAATAATCTAAATATCTAATTTTCTAATGTTAAAAGACCTTCACAACATGGTCCACTTTGGAATAGCCTCAGCTAACTAAGTGTTCCTAGGGAACAATAGTGTAATCTCAAATAATGTCAAATGGAAAGCTAGTTCACCTTGTAGCTGTACAATACCTTGTTCCACACACCAAGTAGTGTCCTTGGTTGATTCCACCAATTTTATGTTTTTTTATACAACAAGACCAATTTTACAACAAGATTCACCAACACAAAGCGTCTTGAGCAAATCTGTTCTTTAGAATAATTGTTCTTCTACAGCATCTCTCTGAAGAACCTTTTTCTGGTAGCTTCACTTTGAAGAGTGCTGGTCTTCGTGTTTAATGATATGTTGAGTTACAGCAAGCAGCTCAGAAAGTTTCTATAACAACAGCCTTGACAATAGTTCCTGGTTCAAATCACAGGTTTATATTTATGCATTCATTCTAAGATATTATCGATTCTATGGCAAAAAAAAAAAATTATAGACAGTATCAAATCTTATATGGTAGGGGAACCCCCCCCCCCCCAAAAAAAAAAAAAACGTTTTAATTTAACGAAGAACAATGTTGAATTGTTGACATGGTGACGTTTGGAAAGCAATTATTGTGTTTAGGTTTTTGTTAAAGGAAGTTTTCCTCAACGGTAAAAGTCTTCACGACAGACAAGTTTACTGTTTCCTGGTAACATACTGTACAATTAACAAAAAGCAAATAAAATGACTTGGGTGATATAATGTCAACAGCTGCTACATTGTTCCACAACATTAAATGTAACAATAAAGGATTTTAAATAATATGGTATCATTCTTTAATTAATAAGGCGATCGTTTATTAAAGTACTGTAGTTTAAGAGGTATGAAACACTTCAGGACGGGCCTTTATTGCAGAATAATCCACTTTGCCATTATAACACCAAGCTGTTGAGTAATTTAAATCAAGCACACACTCAGACGATGTATTCCTTGCAACCTTAATTAACTACAATATAGAGTTAACACTGTACTTTTCCAAGAATCTTAAAACAGTACATGTAATATTTATCGTGTTATAATACAGTAGATATAGCAGACAAATGAGGGGTGTTCAAATCAAACCGGGACTTATGATAAAAAGCAAAAAACTGATTGACATTTAGCCAGATAGATACGTACTGAACATACTTTACTAATGTTCGAGCACAGTACGATGATGAGACTCTTATCATTCACCAACACCACTTGCACATTACAGGAACTTAGCTAGGAGTTATCGCCACATCCCCTGTACAGTCCTGACCTCGCCCCAAGCCATTTACACATATTTAAGCCATTAAAGTTCCTGGGTTTCCAACGTTTCATATGTGAAGCAGTCCGATTATGGCTCTGGTGTCCTGAGAAAACGTTCTACATTGATGATATCCAAGCATTAGTGAAACTCTGGGATAAGTGTATGAGGGGATTATATAGAGAAATAAAGGAAATAATGCAGTTATACTGCAAAATCAAAAATCCCGATATGACTTGAACACCCTGATTTTTCTGCTGTTGACACGACAACGACCTTTCTGTAGGTATTTCTTGTTTGCCAACAAACAAACTCTAGCACTAAGCCGTTATTTAACCTCTGTGCCATGTAGGTCATATAATGTTTATGTGCCAGAAAACATAAGAAGTTTCTATTAATTCCTAATAAAGTCAACAAATATGTCTTATTTCATCCTATACCTATTATTAGAGCTCAGTCTGATTGCTGGATGCTGGGACAAAAATATTAATATAGACGTCAAAAACAGGTCTGATACCGTCACCTTTGTCTGATATCACCCAAGCCAACTCAATACAGCAAAACACCTTCTTTAAGGGCATGCTGTGACTGTTAAAATGAATGCAATTATCTTTGACATTTTCTCCACTAAGGCTCACCTCTAAGCAAGACAACCACCACAAAGCACTTTGCACAGACTACTGTATATAAAACACACTTACCAGAGTTGAGTGGTCTCTCTAAGCTCTTTCCCGGTGTAGTGATGAAGGAGCGTGAGGCTCCTCCAGATGCTGACAGCTGGATCCGAAGAGTGGACACATAACGTTTCTGTCCCCCACACACACTCATAGTCTTCAAAAAAAAATAAAAAATACTAGATGAAATGTTAGACGGATAGACAGATGCTGCCTGGACCTAAACAAACAACAGACACATTTCCGCCGAATGCTTATCAAACTTCCTCCCTTTCTTTTCTGCTGTCTTATTTTCTTTCAAAGGCGCACAATCTTTCGGTTCATGCTGTGCATACACACTATCTCGCTCTCACTCTCTTTCACTCTCTCTATCTCTCCCTCTTGTCTGTACACACGCCTCCCTTCCTCCCTTTATTCCCTCCCTCCCTTCCTTTCAGTAGCCGCAGGGTCTTGTTCACATTGGGGGACTTTGTCGTATGGATTTTGTTTACTTTTTTTCCTCATTCCTTTGCCAGGTAACCACAGGGTTATCAACTGAACTTTGGCTAGGTTACATCACGCTGCGACAGGCGGACGGGCATCGTTAATCCTGTTAACCAGCACCTTCGAGAGAAAGCACGTCACTGTCTGAGTAATCCAACATTATTTGTGTGTTAGCATTGTTCAAAACCATTAAAAATAATAATAATAATAATATGAATTAAAAAAATAGACAAGTTCAGACACACTGTCTCAGTTTGTCTGTTAGTCTGTGCAGTGAAGTGGAAGTGAATATGTTGACTCTAAGCATGACAGCTCTAAACGAAACCCACACGGGCAAATTAAGGCTGTGAACAAACATAACCAACAAGTTCTAAGCAAGAAAACTGCAAATACACCAGGATCCATGAATACCCCCTGTGCACTGGGGCATGGGGGAAGGGGAACAGCGAAACCCCTTGTTAGTTTCCCATGACCCACAGGTGAACAGGCTTGTTAAGGAGCCTGGACTAAAAATGTCAGCATTTACAAAGAGATAAAAAGAGATAGTGTCCTTAGGGACTGTGTTTGCACAGGGTGAACAATGTGTGGAATGCCCCCATACCTGTCCACCAGAGACTGGTTCAGCTGTTATAATTACAAACCTATCTAGATACCTAGTAATCACCACCCTCAGTGGAACTGCAAAACCTCGCTATGTATTGCGTAAATCATGAGCCTTTTCACATCCTCAAACTGCTGCGGGGATTTTATTTAAAGAAAAGCAAGCTATAGATCTACATCCTTATATGGTGTGTTGCCTGCACCATTACACAGTCCAAGAGTTCCTCTTGTGCCAGTGATGCTTTAGAAAAGCACCAAGAGCCACCAAGCAAGCGTTATACGGTACACACGGCCAAAACGCAGGGTTGGCGCTGATTTTATTTTATTATTTTATACATGTAATGCTGAAAATGTGTGTGGCCAAAGAAGCTACTTCTGAAGTTGCAACATGGACGTGACCGATCTCGCTTCCCTAAAAATTTCAAGTTGCTAACATCGTCCGTTTTGGAGAGATGATTTTATATGTGCCCCATTTTTCAGTGTTATATTGTCTCACTTCAAACAATAATCAATTAAAATGCTATTATTTATATTTCTTTATGAGTATTGATACTAAAATTGGTGTAAGCTTCCAGAAGCACATGACCTGTAAAAGCTGTTGCTTAAATTGTTTTTTTGGTAAAAGCTTAAAGAGCAAAAAAAAAATCTGTAGTGTCCGTAACCATTTCAAATTCATGTTGCAATATCTGAACAATTTTGCATTTTAGAATAATTAACTTTTTCAGGTTTATGTCTTTTTATGTGAAATCTAAACTGGCCAAGTTTCATATGAATGACAGTTACTGTATAATCATTAATTGATTGAATTCAAAAACGTTACAGACACTACATAAAAGGGCAACACAATTATTTAGCAAATGTGTTTTTTGTATTTGATAAAATTATACACGTTTATGCATATTTACAAAAAAACAAAGCATGAATTTGGACATAAGAAGCATTATGAAAAATGGTGTTATATCATCCTGTCTGAAAATTCACATTTCACCAAGGTGAGACACTTTTAAGCACCGATACCATGTTTTGGCCGATACCACTTGATCGAAACCAACTGTTTAAAGAAAGTGGTAAATGGAAAGTGCTGTTTTACAATCACATTAAGTGACATTACACATCACCAGCGATGCTTAAGCAGTAAACTGCATAAAAGGCACCTCCAGGATTCGAATATCCAATTTAAGGAGCTGAACAGCATTTATTACTACCGCAGGTCACTAATTAAGGGCCATAAATGCCTTGGCCAGTGCTAGGACCCGTAGTCAAGAATACTGTTGTCAGGTCCAAGACAAGTCAGGGATCAGGACTAGTCAAGACACGCAGGACTAAGCATTAATTGAGTCAATGCAAAGTGAATGAACGGAGTTCCATTCAAGATTAAATATAACAATCACTAAAGACATAAGGACAAAACAAGGTAGTGAACAACATGTCCAAAAAACTGTGCAACGTTCATTCCTTATACTACTTATCCTGTACAGAGTGCCAAACCATTGTAGGGCACACACACTCATTTCACACACTCTGAGCAATTTGGAAACACCAATTAGTCTAATCTGCATGTCTTTAGACTGTTGGAGGAAACCGGAGTACCCTGAGGAAATCCACCAAGCATGGGAAGAACTTCATGCAGACAAATCCTGGAGGTGCGAGGCCACAGTGGGAACCACTACGTCACCATGCCGCCAACAACTGTGCAACAATAGACAAAAAAAACACCAAATATACAGAAGTAACCAATATGCATAAGTGTGGAAGGAAAGAGACAAGAAAGGCGACACTTCCCTAGCCTTGCAGAGACTCGTTAAAGAGCTTATTGGCTTCTGCTTACTGTAGAAATGACCTACCATAATGTCTCTTAGAGCAGTGAACCTGTCTCAGTCCATTGCTGAATGTTCTCAAGATGGACCAAGAAAAGAAGAAACGAATATGCAACTGTACCAAAACATTGCTTCTTTGTTGTGGATGGAAAAGTTTTTCATCCTTTCAGTGTTTTTTTTCCTTGCCAAAGTCAACACCCATACATAATAAATTTGTTGTATTTGGATCATTAAACCAGTTCAAATATTTGGCTTCAATTGCGGATTGTGCAATAACAAGGCTATGTTTTCTAGGAGAAGGGATTACGTCTTGACAAACTTTGTCCACGTGAAAAGAAAAGAACATGTATAACATTTTAAACTCTATATTTAGCAAGAGCATTGACCAAGATCAAGACAGGTCAACATACAAGTGCCAGATTGAATTCCAAAACATGACTCAAACTTCGGGGGAAGATCAGCAAGCTGCACATGGCCCATTAAATCAACATCACTTTCAACAAGACACATCTGGCTGTAAACTCCTGCCAAAGTATCCCACATTCATAGTATTTACGTACAATCCCCAAATTACCCCAGAATCTCGCCCACTCTTTTCAGATTCACAAACCCCTTCCTCTTTCATAGTTCAGGTCCTGCAGGAGTTCCAGTGTGAACATTTGGTTGGTTCAGAGGAGTATATCGTGGAGGACCAACAGCGATACAGTATATCATTGACCACGTGCTCATTAATGACTTCCACACGGACCATTCCAGACTCAGAGGGGAATGCCGCAACACAGGAAGTCATATGGTCTGGCTTTAGGAGATACTTCTATTTCAGCTGTCATAGATCCAAATCAAGCAAACCTGTAGCTCATTATTTGTGCCCCACCCCCTGAAAAAGTCATTCATGGTGTGTGAATCGCATAAGTCCTGAGCCATGTTTTCTAGTTATAACGAGGGGCTTTTAAGTCAAACTGGGACTTCGTCGTTTCATGAGCAGAAGAACGAAGGCGTAAAACCGATTGGAATTTACAGATGAGACTCTTAGCCACATTTGAATGATGCAAACGTTTTAACGAAGGCCATACATCTGTGAATGACGATCTCGGCTGAGGTGGCTCGCAGTACAGTACATTTCAGTCTTTCCCATGAACATTCAGCGACTGATCCTTGAAAAATCAACAAATAATTTGTGGCCAAATTAGGAAAGAGACGCATCTGTCACAATCATTCACCAACACCACTTGCACATTTACTGAATTATTGCCACATACAGTCCTGTACAGTCCTGACCTCGCTCCAAGCCATTCCCACATGTTTGGAGTTCCTGGGAGGCCGTGAAGCAGGCATTGTGATCACGGCTCCGGTGTACTGATTAAACTTTATACCTTGATGGTATCCAAGCACTAGTGAAACACTCAGATAAGTATAGAGAGAGTTTTTACTCTCACCCCTCATATCATTCATTCATTCATCTTCTATACCGCTTTATCCTTGATCAGGGTCGCGGGGGGCCTGGAGCCTATCCCAGGA
>JAQKPX010000008.1:4260383-4274356 GCA_030068255.1 Clarias angolensis
TTCTAATTACACATGATAAAATCTAAAGGCTCCTGTGTTAACGTTTACTTTGCTTAAATTCGATCCTAATAAGATTTCCTTTTATTTAAATTCATGGAGTGAATTCATGGTGCATGGAGTTTACATGTTCTCCCCATGTGCTTGGTGGGTTTCCTTCGGGTACTCCGGTTTCCTCCCACATTCCAAAGACCTGCAGATTAGGCTAATTGGCGTTTAATGGAACTAAATATAATGGTCCTTCCTAGAAGGATGGATGGATAATCTTAGAAACTTAGATTATTCTACATTTGTTGAGAAATGATAATGATTGGATCATTTCATATCATTCATGGGCTAAAGAGATACTATTACTTAACTGATTCCAATTAAGGCTAAAAAATTCCTGGATGTTTGTGTGTTCTGCTTCTGAATGGCTTACCGATTGCTGTTAGATGCCTTGGCCATCCCTGTTGTTAGATATTGTAGAGATCTATTTCATGAGATGAAGTAATGGATGCTGTGCCATTTCGGTTTTCCACAAGCACTCTGAAACACACAATTATGAAAACCATTATCCAGTTCAACTTTATAAAACTCTAGATGACAGAGGTTATGCCTTCACTCCACGTGCCATCAAACCACTTTTTCAAAATTTATTTATTGCTTGTCACATGGCATTCACAGCATCTCAGATCATTTGTTATTGCTGTGTTTTTCATTAGCGCTTATGGTCTAGAAGACAGGTAATTTGACTACGTTGGTTTTAAATTACACTGATTTCACTACTGATATCATTCTTTTTTTTCTTTATACCTTTCTTTGTGCCATCTCTCTCTCTCTCTCTCTCTCTCT
This sequence comes from Clarias angolensis, assembly GCA_030068255.1. Lineage (NCBI taxonomy): Eukaryota > Metazoa > Chordata > Actinopteri > Siluriformes > Clariidae > Clarias > Clarias angolensis. Next base: position 4,261,215 of record JAQKPX010000008.1, read on the forward strand.
CTCTCTCTCTGTCTTTCATTTTCTCCAATTATTGGCCCATACTGTATATGGTGTTTAAGGGCGTTATCTATGCCAGTTACTGTACATGCAGCTCACCTGGGTAAGAGCGGATTGAGATGGGTAGTCCTTAACGCTCTGAGCTTTTTAGCCTTTTAGAGCTCAGGATTGTGCAGTATAGAGTGACATATCCTTTATTTCATTTTAATTACCCAAACATGACTGAACAAAACATTTTTTAATGGGTCACATATATTGTATATAATAATAGGCAAAGAAACGGCACAGATACACATGATCACGTGTTTTATGGTTGCTTTCAGTTGTTTCTATGACCAATAAATAAAAACCCAAATATACAGTTTGATGTCTGAAGCCTCCTCATTAAGGCTTCCATATAACCATATAAGCACATATATTAATTTAATTATTCTGTGTTGCCGGCACAGATCTGGAATGCTTGAGCTTTTAAGATTAAGGATGTTTGGTGCCTGAGTCTTCTCTTAGTTTTTTTTTTTCCCCTCTTCATTGAAAATTAAGAGAAAATTTGAGAGAAATTAAAAGAATGTTGCTGCATAAGGCCTATTGTGTCCCAATTCACGTCAGTGATTCTGAATGATACTGTATGAGTAACGAACTTTATGCTCATCTTCCATGACTAGTGACATTAAAATTGAACCACTAACACAATAAACAAATAAATGAATGAATAAATAAATAAATAAATAAATAAATAAATAAATAAATAAGGGATCATTTTGCAGGAACTGGTAAAGTTTACATTTAGAATCCTACACTTCTGGGTTCAAAGTACCTATTTAGTTAAGATCCCTTGCCTAGCCAAAAAAAAAACACTTTTAAGGATAAATTTTTCTACAATATAATTTCCCTTCTCTGATTTGTTTCTTCATGAGGCACCTTGCATAGACCCGGACCCTGGAGGTGCAAGGTGTCAGTGCTAACCACTACACCGACACAGTTACAATTAAGGGCAATTTATCAATATTTAATTAAAACTCACTGGTATGTTTTTATGAGTGGTAGGAAAACCATAGAACCTGGGGGAAACCCAAGTAAAACTCCACATGAGCTGTAACCTGAGCTCGCGATCAAATCTTGGAATTGAAGCTGTAAAGCAGCAATTCCACTACCATGCCATCTGATGTGTCATTTTGTGGTAGTTTATGGTCTTACAGTAGAGCTAGGTTGGTGGATTAAATGTAAAAGAAAAGAAAATTGGTAGGGTGTAATAACACCAGTGTCTTGTGGGAATCCATTAATCTTCTCAAGGAAATCTGGAAAAGGGTAACACAAATTAAAAAAAGGAAAGCAAAATCTTCCTCCTTCTCTCGCTCTCTGTCTCTATGTCTCTATGTGACATCATTAAAGTTCAGAATACTAGCTGAGCTGTAACTTTATGAAATTCCTCTTGTTCTCCAGAATGCTTACAGTGACAAGTCTGAAGGAGTCTGTTAAGATGATCAAGGAGCAGTAAGTGAAAATATAAATGATATCAAAGGATATCTAAGGATTTTCCATGACTTTAACATCATACCGCCTTTTGGGAATAAATCCAGGATGGTGAGAACATTCTCAAATTGATGGGTGGACAATATACAGTAATATGATATGAAACACTTTGGACTTAAGGAAATACAGTAAAGTATTTCTGCCCAGAGGCAGAAAGTAACAGAGTATATGGACTTCATTACTGAACATATTGCAGATACTTTGTAACTCAGTATTTTACTTGAGTAGTTTTATTTGAGGGCACTTTTTACTTTTACTCCAGCACAGCATACAGAAAATCTACTACTACATAATAAAACGTTTCTACATAATCTAAGAGTCTCATCAGCATACTGTGCTTGAAGTCTTCTGTGAATATCAATCGGTTTCATGCCTTAATTCACCAGAAATGTCATCACAAGTCCCAGTTTGACTTGAACACCCTTTTTTTCCCCTTCATGTCTCATTTATGATCTGGTACTATTTCAACTTTCTCCACCAAGTAGTTGTATATAATGACACTCTTAACATATATAGTTTTTATGTTGTCACTTTTGTTGGTTGGATGGAAGTGGAATTGAATAAATTTTACTGGAGTTCAAATCTCTGACATCAACTTGAAAAGTATTTTTAAAAAAAAGTGAAAAGGACTCACTCACTCACCATCAATACTCGTTCATTATCCTGAGAAACGGTTGTGTGTAGCTTCATTTGTCCTTTGTAGGATTGAGTATGTTCAGGTTAGTGTTAAATACCTCCTTCTCTTTCTCATTCAATCATTTATAGAGTTCCAAGTAGTCTATCATTCCATGAACAGTTTTTGTTTGGGGTCCATCATGTCCATGTTTGTTTAGGGTCCATGTCCAGTGATTTCATCTTGTACCAGAGTGTTCAAACGTTTAAACATGGAAATATAGATAACAAACTATATTTCCATGTAGGAACTTCAGGATCCTGAAGCATGCTTGAGTGATCATGGTTTGAAAAGCCCAGCGTGACTCAACAGCACAATTTCACATGACACACATGCATGTGTAATTTAAGTGTCATGTACATAGCCATTACACCTAATAGCATAGTACTGATACGCTCTCCCTCTCTACAGTCTTCTCCTGACTCGGTCTCAGCATCTGAGAAACATTGTGTGCCGTGTTGTTTGTCTGCTCAGTCAAAGACTGAACCTCTATAGAGCTATACCGACGCCACTGTGACAGGTTTCTTTCCCTGAAGAAAGGGCACAATGAAGGGATAAATACCCCATACCCAACATCAAGACTTTTTAAGGACTGACACTAGGAGAGTCAGTTGTGTAGATATTGTTTTTAGAGAACCATAACTCCACAGTCAGGAGGAAAGCCATTCCTTGGGCAAGTTCAGAGCCCTGGACCTTGCATATTTTGTTCAAACAAAATGGAGAAGAGCATCAGGGAGGGTGTCAAGGTCTCATCTGACATTTTCACTCCACACGGCCAGAGGTCCAACTCACCAGAATGAACACCCAGCTGATACCAATTACTTCCAACTCTACTTTCTAAGCTCACCTTGCATTCTTTTCTTGTTGCATTTCTGAACTTTTTATTTTTCATGACTAGAATATTTCAAAGATGAGATGACCATTTAAAATTTTTTAAAAGATTATAGTTGCATTATTTTTCATGGGCGCAGTGGTGGCTCATGAAGATGAGGCTCTAATCTCAAGATCAGAGGGTCAAGGTCTTTGAGCCCCACCAATGCCAGGTCACCACTGTTTGGTCCTTGGACAAGACCCTTAACCTTATGCCCTCAAACCCATATCAGCCATATCAATGCATGTAGTGCCCACTGGCAGCCGGTCAATAAGGGGCGCTGGGGCGCCACTCCCTTAAAGTTAGGCTTTAACATTTAATTATTTAACATAATAATAAGTCATTTAGTCACAATATTCCACTGTATTTCTTAATATAATTTATTTACAAATAAAGAAAATATCTAAACTGTATTACGTTCATTTGTGTTCGTGTACGTGGGACGCTAGACAAGGGAGTGTTTATGTAGGCATGTAAATTTTTGAAAAGCATGTGATTTGCAGCTGAGCTCTAATTGAATTTTGTCAAATCATCCTTGGGGCGGAGCACTGTGCACCCCGAACCCTCTCACTTTTGTTCTTAGCGAATCAATATTGCTTTTAAATATTTGTGCTCATGTGATTGGACCATTCTCAACGAGTCTCATTAACGGTCAGCAGATTGTTAGTTAATGTTTTGAATAGTGATTGACGTGGAAGCCGGCTAAATATGAGAGAAAATTCTGTAATTTCTTTGCTGTAATACCCCTTCGCAAGGCGATCGGACGAAGAAAGAAAAAAGGTTAAAGAGCTTGGACCAGATCGACCTGATCTTCTAATTAAACAGCAGTCAAATGATCGCGGCCGAGCTTACTTGGTGCTTTTCCAGCACCTCTTATGGCTATTTACAGGTGATTATTAAAAGTTTAATTTTTATTTAGTTTGGCCCCCCAAAATTCTTTTTGCACCAGCCGCCACTGGTAGTGCCGGTCCTAAGCCCGGTTTAAAAATAAGAAGGTTGTGACCCCTCCCAACCCCAAATAATAATAATAATAATAATAATAATAATAATAATAATAATAATAATACTCTGCCATCAAGAAATAACCTGACCACATGTTTGAAAATTCCTCACAATTTTGCTTGACTCAATTTGTATTCAAAGTTTAGGTTTGGGGGCTGTGGTTAACTTTTTTTTTTTTTTAAGTATTTATTAACAAGGTCAGGTTCACCATAACCCGATCCTCAAACCACAACCTCCTCTGGTCAAATGATTAACTACTTGGATGTTAGGATGAGAACCAGTGTAATAAGCAAGTCCCTGGAAACCAGACCCTGAATCCGTAATGAAAAGTTTTTACCCCATATGCCTGTGATCTTTCCTTCACACTCGCTCAATCACTCACTCACTCACTCTCTCTCTCTCTCAATCTGATGGCAGTAAAGCTACAGATGGTGCCTATATGAAAACTGATGAGTCAGGAGACTCAAGCTGGGAGAAATGGTGTAACCAGTGCATCATCCTTCAATCCTTCCATCCATATTCATCTTTATTGATCTCTCAATCTGAGACAAATGTATCCATGTATAGATAGATAGATAGATAGATAGATAGATAGATAGATAGATAGATAGATAGATAGATAGATAGATATGATAAAATAATCCACTTTTAGCCAAAGTTTAGAAGCAGTTGGCCGTCCATCACTACAGACAGAAATATAGACGGAAACCTAAAATAGTCTTCACACATTAAAATATGGAGGGAGTGGACTATCATTCATCGCATTATCCATTATCAAACTCATATAATTATAATTGCAATTAAATAATTATATAAATATTATATAATTAAATATAATTGTTCAATTAATAATGGCAGAGAAGTGTTAGATAATTATCTGTGCGTCCTCATACAATGAGTTACTAGTTCACAAGGTATATGATCTAATAACTAAAATACTGTAAACTTAGTCTAATTGTAATCCATGGATTCATCTATCCACCAAACCATGTGCATACTGAGAATAATCTTTTTATCTACCCACACTTTGCTGCAGATAGACTGCAACTAACAAGTAACCTGCTAAAGCAATTAATCTATTCCCCTATCCATCTATCCAATCATGCAACCACCCATCCATCCATCCATCCATCCATCCATCCATGCATCCGCAAATGCATGTATGTGTTTTAGTAAAACTGAGTCTAAATAATCTGGTTTTGGTAGCAATTGTATTTAAGTATCAACCTGTCCATTCATTTATTCCCCCACATCCATCTTTCTATGCATATATCTATCCAATACTTAATTTATCTATAATTCACATACTGTACAGTGAACAAACTGATAGTCACCGTGATCTAATAAACAATAAACTGGGAACTCTATAAACTGGTTGATCTATCCTTCTACCCATTCATCCAACCATTTATTCCATCCATCCATCCATCCATCCATCCATCCATATTTACTCGAGCTGAGATAGATTCCATCCATCATAATCAAAGTTGAATCAATACAGTAATCAAAAAGTGTCAACTCCGTGTTCCTATCTTTCTTTCTCGTTCATCCGTATGTCAGGCCATATGCTCATCTATTCACCTAAATATAGACGGGTAGTAAAATTAAAAGGGGAGAAAATAGTGGCATCATGTGTGTTAGTAAGGTTTTCAGCCATCACGAGCTGCCAAAACACCTTTAGGGTGCATGGGCAGAGATTCAGCAAGTCTTTGGAGCTCTACTAGAGAAAGGTCCATTGTTCTTATGAAAGATATTCCTTCAGATTCCTTGATGAAGTAGTTCTCTACCACCATCATTACCATCCACCACCATCATCACCATCATCACCATCATCTCATAAGTTTTCAGTTGGAGAAATAAAACAGACATTATTTACCCATGTCTGTCCTATCACTCAGAGCACGCTATTTAAATTTCTGAGGCCTATAGCAATCAGATTTCAATTGTCTGAAACTGTCCATCTGCATGGTCACCACCACAGGGTTTGTTCTTGTAACACTGATTTCACACCATTACACACTCTGATCTTTTACTTGCTTCACAGTTTCACAGATTTTAATATTATCTGTTGCAAAAGAAAAAATAATTGGACCACATTGGCCATACTGTGATGTTTTTTTTTTTTTTGTCCTTTCCTCCTTTGGACCAGATGTTTTACACCTCACACCTCTGTATTTCAGCAAAACTCTGGCATCTGGCATGTATTCAGATCACTCTCGGAACGCTGCCGTGTCACGCACAGACGACTTCCAGCATGGTCTGTGATTACTAGTCTCACATATATTTTTCACAGTTATGTGGTTTTCATGGTTTTCCCACAGACAATACAAGTCATGAATGAGTAAACTTTAAGTATCACATGGTAAGTCTAAGGAAAATAAAATGAATTGAAATGAAATGAAAAACATGGCAACCTGCTTTACAGCCTTTCATGGTAGACACACAACTCCTCAGTCTGCACGGTGAAGACAGCTGTCAGGATACATCTTTAAAGAAATAACTTTATAAAAGACAACTTTTTGGTGCGCACTTCTCTTCCCAGTCTGCTCCTTTCATCCGACTCTGGGGAGGAAATGCAGGACGCTTCCTCTCATCCAGGAGTGAAGATACGGAAGTTGTCAGAGCAGAGATCGTATTCCTGCTGGTTTTAGCTGTGCCCGACTGTGCCCGCTGGCAATGGGGTGATGTGGAGGAACCCACACTCTCCCTGGCATCGGAAGAAACTAGTGCTGAGTATCAATGCGGGTTTCATCACAAAGTACAAGCTGTACAAAGAATAGAAGCATCCACCCTTAAGTACAGGCTGTACAAGAACAATATCTTCCAGTCTTTTAGTAATATAAAGCATCCATTTAAAAATATACAACAGTTGTGTAGGTTCCCTTTGTTGCAGGTAGGTTCCCTTTGTGGCACCGGGGCATGACACCAGCAGAGTCTTGTGGAGTCAAAAGAAACCCTGACAGCAGATTCTTTGGGTACCGTTGACTGCACCCTCCATGGATTGGACAACCATGATTGATCTAATGGCTTCTCAACTGGATAGGGATCTGGGAAGTTTGGAGGCAGTCTGCAGTCTTGGGGTTGTTGCCTGCTGGGCCCTTTATGTGGTGGGCTATGGTGCACTGGGTGTTCTGGTGCCTTTATACAGTATCATGGCCAGCATTGACTTTTCTTGGTGAGTTTTGCTAAATTATCATTTTTGTAGGATCAGATGCCACAAACTGGTCGTTGGGCATTGGTGAGCCTTGGGTGTCCATGAGTCTCTCACCAGTTCACTGGTATATAACTGATAATCAAAGTTAATGTGTTAATGCTTTGTGGTGTTAATGTTATGACTGATCAATGTACTGTATATGTAAAGATGATAATAAGCCATCCTTGAATGTTTAAATTTTAGTGAAGTAATCATAATCCGCCATTTAGTGATATTGGAAATCAGGTTCTCTCATATTTTTTTTCCCATTAACTAGAACAGTCCAAGAACCACCGGTCCTAAACCACATACAGTATTAAACTCATGGCCTGAAAGCCAAATACCTCATTCTGCCGCATATCATTTGCTGTGGATACCTAGATTCCAAACCAAACCAGACACAATGTTTAATAGATGGAAGATGGAGGGTTCAAATCTCGACAGGCAGTCCGTTTACATGATGTTGCGTTAGTCTAGACCAAGGGTCGGCAACGCGCGGCTCTTTCATCCCTCCTGCTGCTGCTCCTTATGGCTTTGGAAAGTAAATAATGAGTATTTGTTTGAAATGTATTTTATTTTAGTTTGTTAGTTTTTTTTTAATGTAATTCTAAATTTGAAAGATTATGGTGATCTTGTAACATTAAAATAAAAAGTGGTAAATTTTTTGTTGCTCAAAATACTGTATGTATCACAACCGCCGGCCGATGTGCGACACCCAACGGCACGTGATTTATTGAGCCCCAAGCTGCGTTCCATTCTGATGTGTACTTCACAGGGTGCTCCCTACTCCCTGCTCCATTTGCAATGAATGTCAGTGAAGGGAACTTCCCTCGACAAAACTCCACCATTCGTAACACTCTGCGAAGTAACCATGGCAGACGTCACTCATTCCGTATTATTGATAATAATAATAATAATTGATTACAGATGTACCAAGATGTATTTTTTTACAGATCACTAGCCTATAAAATATTAATGATTTCGTGAAAGTTTAAATTATTGTGTCATATATGATATATGATATATGTGTCATAAAAAATACATTAAAATTTCTTTTGGTTGACCGCTGACTGCATGCTCCAGTACACGACAATAAAAGGATGATGGCATTTTTGGTTTGCTGCAGGTGGATGATTTAAGTTTGGCTTTTTAATTCATAAATACGAGGAGGACCCAAATAGACATTGAGTATTTTATTTTGAAAGTAACCTTTAACCCAGCATTCAAAATATTTTTATTGCATGCAGAAATAAGATTAGCAGTTCATTGATTTCATAAATGCAATACACTATAGTTTTTTTTATACATACTGTAGCATAAAGATAAAAAAAATATATATATATCCAGGATTATTTTCATTTTAGATGTTAAAAGGGTTTTGTGGCTCCCTGTGTTTTCTTTTCTTTGGGAAACTGCTCGAAATGGCTCTTTGTTTAAGGTTGCCAACCGCTGGTCTAGACTAATTGTGGTAATCAGACTAAAACGTGACTTTTAAAATAAATGTAAACATGACAGTCCAACTGAAATCATATTAAATGACTGAACTCAAAATTTTACTATGCTACTACTCCTATCTACTTTTTAAATACTAACAAGCTGAAAGGGGACTTATCGTCATCTATCGTAGCGGAGTCAGACATATTTCAGCCAATAATTCAATTCCCCTGCTTGGCTTTTCTAATGGGACAAGGACAGTAGTCTAATTAAATGGCAGAGTCAAGCTGTAAACATAGCTTAGTATGTAAAGGTACTTAGTGCCATCTGGGTCCGGGAGACAAGAGAGGAATATCAGCGGTTGGCCTTTAGAATAGTTCAATAATAGACTCCAAACTCACAATCACCCAGTGTAGAGAGGAAGAGGACAAAAGATAAAAGATGTTTTTCTCTCTATTTCATATATAGAAAAGTGAGATACATATTACAGATTGCATTAGTATTAATGGACTGTATTAGCTATAATAGATTGGTGTAGGCACTGGTGGCTCAGTAGTAGGTTTTTCGCCTGCCATGTGGAAGGACTGGGTTCGATCCCCAGCCATTGGATGCAGTGTCAGTCCCAAGCCCGGGTAAAATGGGTGGGTTGCATCAGGAAGGTCATCCGGCATAAAACCTGTGCCAAGCATGTATGTTTGGACCGGATGATCCGCCGTGGCGACCCCTTGCCGGGAGCAGTTGAAAGACCAACAGCAACATTAGTTATTATAGATTTTTATTAGTTGACCAATAATTTCAATTAAAAAAAGGATTTGGCTATAAGTGTCATGTCATTTCTTTTATTTCCATAAAACAAAAGAATTCAAAAGAAGGAAGACTAAAATTACAATATACTTCTTGCAAAGTGCTATCAAAGTGAATTCATTTCAATTAATCATGATGAAAGTGAATCATGTTCCAGTAAAGCCAAAGAAAGAAAGAAAGAAAGAAAAAAAAAACTTGTGCATCGTAGATTTGCATTGTAGAAATGTCTTATGTCATGTTTAAAGCCGGTTATTGGTTAAAAGGAAAAAGAAATCATTTACATAAGGGTTGTATATCAATGGAAGGAATCATTATATGTTTATAATTCAATCGTTTTTATAACCCTATACAGCACAAAATTGTGCAATGTTTGACATGCCGATCATAAATTAAAATCACACAGATCAGTTGATTACTTGACTTGTTGATACAGACCATGAAACATACACTCAATTGCTGGTTTTAATGATAATAAACACCAATCAGAATCATTATGGTATTAACCATCTTATAAAATACACAATAAAATGTGTGCTTCCTAAAAGAACTAAAGATGTGAAGATACAGCCTCCTCAGCCAGGCCTCATTCGCCTGTCTAACCAACATAAAAAAAGAGAAGAAGAAAAAAGATGTTATGCTCAGAAAATCTCTCGGTGGGTTTAGCCCAGATTAACCTTACAACAATCCAATAGTGTTTGATGCTAAGCCCAGGAGCATAACATGATGCTCAAAGCTCACAACATCTCTGCGCCAGAACTCGCATGTCTCTATCATAACCTAAAAATGCAAGCTGATTTGAAGATAGTAGCCGTAGATTTTGAACATTTTCCCCTCATAAAAACTGCATGTTTCGGTTTTTTCCTTCCACTTCTCATACTTCAGGAACGTGGGAAATCCCATCACATGATGGAACTTTTATATTTCCCACTATATCAATGGAGAATACTTTCATGAGCAGAAGTACATTTCTCTACTGCCTTTATATCCACTCGAACTAAAGTTTTAGCACCCCAAATTAAAAAATAAATGTAGTTTATTTATTTATTTATTTATTTATTTGTTTCCAAATGTAGAACAGGAGGTTAGGCAGTTTGAATCTTACCTCTGGTTTGCGTAATATCCCAGCATAAATGGAGTAAAGTCATAACTCATTTTGGTCGACTATGGGCTTGGCTTAAAATTAATGAAGTAAAATGAATTTCTATTACAAAATAATATAAATATCATTGAAATTTAGTAGAGCTGCATTCCATTCAGAAGTGTACTTCATAGGGTGCTTCCTATTCCCTGCTCCGTGTGCTGGGAATGTCGATGAAGGGAACTCCCCTCGAAAAAAGGCCATCATTTGGAACACCCTGAGACATCACCAGCGCAGAAGTCACTTCCTCTGTGTGTTACCATAGTAACATAAACATCCCGGATACCTGTCGCTCCTGCTGTGGAAATTTCACACTACAGTACATTATGTATTGAATATTGAAACTGATACCATTATAATTTTTTTAATTCATTTTCAAGGATGTACAAACATTTATTTATTTATTTATTACATATTACTAGCCTATATAATACTAAGGATTTCTTGATTAAGTCAAATTTTAGATTAATATGATGTCGTCCTCGATAATAATGATAATAAATATATAAATCCTTTTTCGAGCTCCATTTTTTTTCATGCTCCAGCAAGACACACTGATTGATGGGAAAATTTTCTTCTTCTTTTTTTCATACTAAGTAATCATACTAAGTTTTTCATACTATGTTTGAATGAAAATGTTGGGAGGTGAAGTCCATGTTTGTACAGTAGCTCCTGTATGCACTGATTTCAAAGCAAACATGACAGGAAGAATTTGTATAGAGATTGTTGAGAAGAATGGAATGTAATGGAAAAAAAAAGCAACAACTTATAATTAATATCACTACCGAACACAATTTATATAATGTTGGTTTAATCAATTAAATAATTAAGGTTTTAAATATCAAAGTAGATCATGTAAAATAATGATGTTAGTCTGATTTTAAGGGAAAAGTAAGAGTACTTACTACATAAGTTATGGCAGAGTTGGAAATTGTGCTTGCAAATGATCCTTTTTTTTTTTATTTAAGTTGAGCCAATTTATTCTATAGTCCGTGCATTTTTTTCCCTTTAATAGTACATTTAACTGTGTGCTTTATTCATTACTAAAAAATCAATAATGTTAATTTTATGCTTGTTGCACCTGAGAGAAACATATTGTGTGTGAGAAATGAAAATATATTATATATTGCATCTTTTTAAAGCAGATAACAAATATACAGTATCGGAACCTTTGGTACTAAACTGGAGAACAATGGATAAAAGGACCATACAGCTGAAAAAAATATTTATGTAAAAGTTTATAAAATTTAATGTGGGTCTTACGTGACTGTTGTTACATCGATCTTCTGTGCATTCTTAATAAACAAATTTCAAAATCCTGGACTGATCTACGTGAAAATCACAGAAAAGTTAAATTGGGTCTGTTATGGTATTTGTATAATACTGCTTCTAATTATGCAATATCTGTCTCTTGAGGGCTACGGTGGTCTGATCATGAGGCAGAATATTAGCCGTGTGTTTGTCTACAGCCCTTGGGATAACAGCAGGGAAGGCCAGAGAAGAGTTAGAAAAGTCAGACTTTATTACACACTAGTGAAATTTTCACTTCTCCTTTTGCTTTCCATCCTTGTACAGCATGCACACACACACACACAAAGATTGATTAAAAAAAAAAAGTACAAAAATAGATAATAAAATAAAATCAAGATTTCAATCAATGGCTAGGGTAAACATGTACCCCGTCCCCGGTCCATAGCTGGTAGCAACACATATTATTTCTTGACTTATTTGTGAAATGAAATAGGAATTAAATGAATATTGTAACCTGTGATGATATTCAAAGTTAATAAACTCAGTGTGTTCTTTATTAAAGGCAAAGCAATCATTAGTGTCATAATCATCAGGAGGGGGCAATGAACACGAAGCCAATTTCACAACAAGACAATCCCCACTGAACAAAAAAAGAAAAAAGAAAAAAAAAAAAAACAGAAACAGAAACAAGGCTCAGTAACACACAAGCAAATTACAAGATTTCACAACAGGAGAAAACAACAGGAGAGTAATAATGCTGCGTTCATGAAAACTGTGAACTTGAAAATTCCCAAATCAGAACCTCCTACTTCCTAATGTAGAGATAAAAAGAATTTAAAAAAAGCTGTGTATGAACTGTAAATCAATTAGATGTTTTTATTCGGTTTTGCAAGTGGTGTTTTTCAAGTCGAACCGGGACTTGATGGTGAAATGTCGAATCTGAACAGGGCCGTAAAAGCGATGGAAATTTCCAGTAGTCTTCAAATTAAAATTTTATTTATCACATACAAGGTCATATACAGTATTATATGCAATGGAATGCTTATACGACTGCTCGTGACCTTAAAAGCAATAAGGAATTAATTATGGAATAGAATAAGAATAAAATATAGAAAAACTTGGCTGTAGAAAAAAATAGAAGAACAAAATATAAAATATAAAATATTATATTTAGTCTGGGTTCGATTCCCGGCCAGGCTCGATTCCCGTCTCTGTGTGCATGGAGTTTGCATGTTCTCCCCGTGCTTGG
>JAQKPX010000008.1:4322341-4334723 GCA_030068255.1 Clarias angolensis
GAATGTAGAAAATAAATCACTAAACAAAAACAAAGAAATTTGCAAGTGACCCCAAACTTTTGAACGGTAGTGTATAAATATATATATATATATATATACATACACTGTAAGGAAATTACTGATTTGTGTTTTCACATTCTAACTCCGCCCCCTTTGTTGAAATCAAATACTCATTGCTTCCAATTTATGCTAGTGAGTGGATTTTATTTCAGGACCAGAAGAATCTAACCAGAAGTCTGAAACTGCGTAGGAAATAAAGCAGAGCAAGTCGACAGCATAGCATTAATCCATTTTCTAAAGTGCTATTTAAATATTAATATTCATATTACAGACTGCCCCTTTAAGAGCAAAAAAAAAAAAAAATGCTTATTTTCCACTTTAATAAAGTGGTTCATTGATGGCAGCTTTATATGCTGTCATGTCCTCGATGTACAGCGTGACTAGTGGAGCTCAGTCAAATCCCCAGTCTTGCAGTAACACCTGTCTTCCTCCATCCATGTCAGGAGTGCAAGGCCTCATGGGGAACGAGATTGGTGCTGAAAAACCCGGTGTTTCCTCCCATCTGGCGGCTGACAGTGACCACGGCCTCTATTCATTTCCCATCCCAAAGTTCCGTCGCGCAGGAAATGAATCGTGCTGCCTGACGTGGAGGCATGAGAGACTTCCTGCAATAAGAGGCCAGTGGAGGAGTGATGGATGGCGTAATGATGCGATTCTGGAAAATTATTTATTCCCTATATGTCACCGCTGAGGCTCTGTGTGAGATACGGCTCAACTCGGTGAAACTTGTAGAGTGTGGGAAAGGGTCTGAAATGGCTTTTATTTAGTATTTTGATTGATTAACATTGTGGATGGATTTAAATAACCCTTTCTCTTCTCAGTTAAATGTGAAGAATAATAACAGGCTGAGTCACTGTTTGCAGTTGAACACCAAATGTGTTTTATTTATCACTGTTATCCAACAGTTATTTTTACAAGACTGTAAATTTTAGTTTAACAAGAATATCATAAGCACATATAGAATTGGAAGGTTGTATTAGGAAGAGTGCCCGGTGAAAAAACTGTGTGCCAAGTTGTATGCAGGTCAAATGGTCACTATGACGACCCCTCGACCCCCTTGAGGGACTATCCCTAAAAAAACAATAACATTCTTTTATCAATTTCTAATTTATATTACAATAATATATTACTATTATAAATATTCCATTCGTTTCTCTTGTGGTGGCCTGGTTCATGTAGTGCTTGGCACGGTCACCTCGCACCTCCACGGTTCAAATCTCACCTCCACCTTGTGTGTGTGGAGTTTGCATGTTCCCCCAGTGCTTTTTTGGGTTCCTCCAGGTTCCTCCGGTTTCCTCCCACAGTCTAAAGACGTGCAGTAGGTTGATTGACATATCTAAATTGCCTGTAGTGTGTGAATGTGTGCTGGGCCCTGCAGTGAGTTGCACCCAATCTATGGTGTATCCTGCTTTATGCCTCAAGTTCTTGGCAATAAAGTATTTTTTTCCTCTCCTTTAATTTAATTATACATTTTTTAATAAAGAAAAATTACCCTGTAAAAAAAACCTCCTATATGTTACAAAGCATTAACAGTGGAGACTCATTCCATAAGTATTAAATATATGCATCGTTTTGACATAATTTACACATCTACAGATCTACAGAATTTTACATTAGTTTTTTAATTGTTGCTTTTTATTTTATTTTATTTTATTTCAGGTGTCACGGTGGCGTAGTGGTTATCACTGTAGCCTCCAGAGTCAGGGGATCAATCCCCCCTCTGTGGTATGTAAAGCACATACTGCACATGTAGAGTTTCTATTTAATGCTCATGTTGTACTTTAGCCATATATTTAGAGGCATCTCTCCGGACTTGGGTTTCAACTTCTCTGTTCGAATCGCTGGTGACTTTTGACATTTTGTACAATCACACAAACCCTTATTTGCATGTTGTTAGCTCTGTTTATTTAAAATGTGTCATCGTTCACACAATTCTTGGTAAATTACCTTCAACCTGCCCACAAACTTCATCCACAACTCATTTCATTGCACATGCAAGTTATTATGTACACAGTATTATGTATGTGTACAAACTGTATACTGTATATAAATCATCTTGTAAACAGTTTCTTCTTCTTTTAGACAACTTGTTGAAGTTTTCATGTGCAGGTTAGCTCTTTGTATGCAAATTTATTACAGTAAAGATGCTAAGATATACAGTAGCATGACGGCATGGTGGCTTAGTGGTTAGCACTGTCGCCTTGTACCTCCATGGTATGGGTTTGATTCCCACCATGTGGTCCGTGTAATTGGAGGTTGCCTGTTCTCCCCGTGCTGGGTACAAAGACATGCAGGTGTACCTTGCACATTGGTGTACCCAACTTGCCTGTTTTGTGTTAATGTACATTTGAATCTTGACTGGAGGTCCTACCATACATGTAAAAAATGGAAATAAGGACTGTACAATTGTTACCAGTGGCCTCCTTGGTCCCTGGTTGGACCTACCTACAGTACAGAGGTTGTCAGATGGATAGATAGAGAAGATATAGCATAGACTACAGATTATATAGATGCTAAGATATTCATTATGCTACTGTATAATGCTTTCAGACATAATCAAGTTTTCCACATTTTATTATGTTTTTTACACTCGTCTTCTAAATGGATTCAAATCCTTTTCCCCTTATTATTTTACACACAATACTGCACAATGACAAAGTAAAAACAAGTGTTTGGAGTACAGTATTTTGTTAATGTCCGATTTACTGTACATACGTGAATCAGAGTATTCAGACCCATCACATGCTTAAAGATACTGTACAAACTAGGCACACCTTTGTTTTAGAATTCTGTTCCATTCTTCTAGGCAGTATTGTTCAAGCTCACCCAGGTTGGATGGACACAGCCATCCTCAGGTCTCTCTACCGTATGTAAATTGGACCTTTACAAAATATTCCAGGACTCCTTTCACAGAATTGTTCTGAAGCCACTCTTGTGTCTTCTTGGTGGTATGCTTCAGGTCATTGTCTTGTAAATGTAAACCATCACCACCGCTTGAAAAAGGTTTTCACTCTGGATTGCACTTAATTTTTATTTTTCATCCATGTTTTGCTCCATACTGTTTAGTTTCCCGGTCCACGCTGCAGAAAAGCATCACCGCAGCCTGATGCTACCACCACCGTGTTTGACTGGTTTTAATTAAGTGATGCCCAGTGCCTGATTGTTTTATTCTAAATAGGTTAATCTTTATGTCATCAGACCAGATGATATTGCTTCTCATGGTATGAGTGTCCTTTAATGGTTTCCCCTAAAACTCCCAGCAAGCTGTGGTGTGCATTTTAATAAGGAATGGCTTCTGTCTAGCTGCTCTACCACCGAGGCCTGATTGGTGAAGTGCTGCAGTGATGGTCTGAAGATAATTCTCTTGACCTCATAGCTTTGTTTTCACCCTGACATCCATTTGTTTATGGTGACATCTTATATAGACCGATGTGTGCCTTGCCTATTTATGTCCAGTGAATTCAGTTAGACACAGGTGAGCTCCAATCAAGGTGTAGAAGCATCTCAAGGACGATTGATGAGGAGCAGGGTGCACAGAGCTATTGATGTTGCGAACCGTTTAACTTCAAGGATCTGCAGGGAATTGGGCAAATTGCTTGTTATGTCAGGGAAGAAAACTGAATATGAATGATGTCTGTATGTGTGTTCTTATGTGACTCGAGCAATTTGCGACTTGTTACACTTACAAATCATGTCTGCTTTGGCAGGAAGAAAGAAAGGAAGGCAGGAAGAAAGGGAGTCTAACATGTGAGCCGCGGCTTTCTTTGGAAAAGCACAGAAGAAACAGATTAAAGAAATGTGTGATGACATTGCTCAAAGATGAAGAGAGAGAGAAAACGAATTCGTTTTCACCTCACTAAATGTGATTAGCAGCTCATAGTGCTAAATGTAGTAACTGAAGTTTGGAGAAAAAGGCAGCGCAGATGACATGGCGAGAAGAGAAAAACGACACAGGTGACATGTACGCTGCATTCCAGATGAAGAGCTTTGTTTGTGTGGGTAGGTTTTTTCTAGAAACTCTAAACATGCCAGATGTCCAGAGACTATTGGCACCCTTTGTTAAAATGAGCAACAACATTTGCTTAAGGAAAACTTGGTACACAATAATTTAGTTTTTTTTTCCCCCTCAAAATACAGAAAATACTTTCCTGTCTTTCAAAGGGGGACCTATAATTTTAAGAGATATTAATTTTTAGGCATTCAGATGCGTCTCCAGTGTGTAAGTACAAAAACAATATGAGAAATATGCTTTTTCAGCTGAAAAAGAAATAGTAATTAGCACGGTGACGTCCAGGACCTCGGGGTACTCCAGTTTCCTCCTACAGCCCAAAGACATGCAGATTAGGCTAATTGGTGTTCCCAAATTGCCCGTTTTTGTGTGTGTGTGTCCTGCAATGGATTGGCCGGGTGTACCCCGCCTTGTACCCAAAGTCTCCTGGAAAAGGCTCCAGGCCCCCCGTGACTTGTGCAGGAAAAGTGTTCTAGAAAAATAATGAATGAATACAATAGATAGACGTGCTGCTCACCTTTGCTCTCCTCTGAAGCCGCGTGCCTCAGCAGTTGCTTATTTATATACTGTAGACACTGAAATGGCGTGTTTGGAAAAGGAGTAAAACAAAGGTAGTTTGAGGTATAAAAAAAAATGCATTATCTAAGGGGTACAGAATTTATTTATAACTGGAGAATTAACACACACTCTGTTGGAGGTGTTATCAAAATATGAAATGTTTAAGAAAAATGTGTCTCTTACTGTAATTCATACAAGTGTTTCATTTGAAGAGGTGTCAATCTTGAACTTGTATTTCCTGTTCCATTGTGATATCTACAGGAGGTTGCCCACTCACTCACTCACCTTCTATACCACTTTATCCTGTATTCAGGGTCGCGAGCCTATCCCAGGAGACTTAGGGCACGAGGCGGGGTACACCCTGGACAGGGTGCCAATCAATCACAGGGCACACACACTACAGGCAATTTGGGAACACCAATCAACCTAACCTGCATATTTTTGAACTGTGGGAGGAAACCGGAGTACCCAGAGGAAACTCACCAAGCACGGGGAGAACATGCAAACTCCATGCACACAGAGACAGGAATCAAGTCTGGTCAGGAATCGAACCCGGACCCTGGAGGTGCAAGGCGACAGTGCTAACCACTACACCACCGTGCCGCCAGGCTGCGCATTGTATAGTTGAAATACAAAAGGGTTTAGAAAATTGTGTTCCAAATATAAATAGTTCTTTCTCTAGAATTGCTGATTAGTCAATCAGTGCAGTTCTCAGATTGAGAACGAAGGTGTTTTTGCAAGCAACAGTTGGAGAAAACACACATTTCTCAGAGAATCTCTCAGTTTGCACCAAGAGTCATTAGAAGCACAGATGAAAACAACTCCACTTACACCTCATCATGGCCTATCATTTGAAATAAATGTAATGTGTTGTAAAGCAAAAGCGGTCGTTACTACTCATCATCATCTCCATCACAAGCGATGCATTTGCAACATGGTTGAACTCGATCTCAAATCCTCTTTGAAAATCCCCTTTGTTGCAGTTGATGGTCTCCTACTGCGTGGTTCGTCTTCAGTGCTGGTTTCCCCCTTCTTTAAACTTCTTCATCCATCTGTGCATGTTGCTCATCGATGGTGTCCTTGCTGAAAAACATTCTGTAGAGCAGTGGGAGACCATCAACTGAGACAAGGGGGATTTTGCGTTTGATGATGGCACGAACGCATGGCTATGCTGAGTAGTACCTTTGTACAGAAGATCAGTTACTGTACCAACATGTGTGGTTTGAACCACCGACGGCATGTCACTTAAACGTGAGGCCATCTTTTGCATTATCTTTGGTACAGTACTTGTTTTTATTATCGAGAAACAAATGTCCCCAAATTTAAAAACTACTGATTCAGTTTCATTTTATGTACTATGTTTAGGCAAAGCGTTAATTACTCTACATTAATTATTATGTCACTGGAAGGTCCTTTCAAGTATAGTAAGACTAGTTTGTGTGTGTATACAGGACACTAGTCTGGGCGTTTTAAGTCTGCCAGATGTCAGGGGAAATGATGCTCCCTTTCCACCTCTCTCACCGACTGTCTTCAACCTTCAAGCTGTATTCCTTCCTCCTTTCCTTTCTAAACGCCGATCCATCCCTTATGTACATACTAGAAGCCGTGATGGGCAGCAAATTAATCATGATCGTGAAAGCTGAGCACTTTCAATGATTTTCTTTTTCCACCACTTTTTATTGCAAACCCAGAGAAAAAACTCAATGTCCGGTTACGTTGGTGAATTTTGGGAATCTTTGAGTGTTAGTGGTGGGTTTTTACACTCACACACACACACACACACACACACACACACACACACACTAAATGTCTTGCAAAAGATAATGTTGTTTTGGTTATCGATGCACCATCAGTCAGGTGTTATTTTCTGAAAACTGCATTCTGAAATCGATAACCTGGTGTGTGTGTCTGTGATTAAGTGGAAGTGGCAGGTGAGAGAGAGAGAGAGAGAGAGAGAGAGATCTTGGACAGGTACAAGATGAAAGACAAGCAATAAACATTTCTCAAAGTGCAGTTAGCATTTTTAGTGGCATTTATCAGAAGGCCAAAATCCTAATGTATATACACACCAGATTGTTATTCCACATGATTGACGGGTGAGTAGAGTTGTCAATCTGTCCAGATTGGTGTGATACTGGTGGTCAATGTCATTTGTTTTCTGTTTGAGCAAGCTAACTAATTCACGTCTCAGGATGTCCTCTGAAAATCCATAGGAGATAGATTTTCTTTTATAGGCGGATAAACAGAACAAAGTACTGTATGATCTTTCAGACGTCTGAAATAACCAGACGTTATTCCTTCATCCTGCTACAGAGATGCTACGTAAAGCGCGGTTCTTGCTTTCGTGACTTTTGCAATGAATTATACACACAACTGAACAATCTACTGTACAGGTAAGGACAATTATAACAGGTGAAGGAGACGCATTCTAGGAAATGAAGTCCGAGACGCAAAACCGAGTCCACTGGCGCAAAGCATCCTCCAGGGATTATCTCTGACACATGGCTTACTGTGCCAAGATGGGAGATTTAGTTTTTTTTTAAGAATGCTCAAAAAACATGGTGTAGCTACAGTGATCAGCCATAACATTAACACTAGAAAACATTAACAAATTAATATTGATTCTCAATTAATAATCAATAGCATGTATGCCTGTGGGGAGCAAAGGCCAATCTGTCCGGGTCTGACCCCACAGAAAAGCCAATGCAGCATAAATGGCCAAACATGTCAATGCTGTCTACAATAGAAGGACACCAGAATACCTGCGACACAGCAGGCAAAGAGCCCAAGGGCACTGATCAGCCTTTAAACTCCACAGATCCAAACCAATCAAGGTCCAATGGGATGCACCAGACAAACAAGACTCTTAGGTCCACTCTATGTTTACAAACATTCATGGTCATACTGTACATGTCCTTCTGTAATCAATCATAGGCAGCTCATCAAGAGGCTATGGAGATCTATGACTATAACCTCAGCTTCAACATGAGAAGTATCACTACAGCAGCACTTAGCTGGTCTTCCTTTAGGCATCTGTAGATGATTATAGCACAATCCCAAAACCCTATTTGTTAATAATCACCATTACTGTGGCCTTATCTCAGTGGGACCTGGGCTTAAGGAACCAACATGTAGAGTTTGGAACATCCTTTCAGTTTCTTAAGATATCATCAAAAACCATTAAGTTCTCAGATTGGCCAAAACTTATGGATAAGAAGAATCAGTTAACAAGATGATTCTATACTGTATATCATCGAGATGGTTTGTACATGTACATGATACTGTGTACATACATATCCTTGCATGCGCAATGAAATGAGTTGTGGATGAAGTTTGTGGGCAGGTTGAAGGTAATTTACCAAGAATTGTGTGAACGATGACACATTTTAAATAAACAGAGCTAACAACATGCAAATAAAGGTTTGTGTGTTTGTAAAAAATGTCAAAACTCTCCAGCGATTTGAACAGAGAAGCTAAAAACTCAAATCCAGGGAGATGCCTCTAAATATATGGCTAAAGTACAACATGAGCATAAAATAGAAACATGTACAGTATGTGCTTTACATTAATAAGCTCTACAGTATCAATTACTTCAATCTATGAATAGAAATGGTTTCAGTACCAAACAGTTTTTACCGTTTGTTTCTATTTTCTATTTATGAAGGCGTTAACACAACACAACAACACAATTCAAATCATGCAGTGCCACAAGCTTTGCACTTTTATGCGGAAAAATGTGTTAAAAAATTCAAACTATTTTAGATTGTAAATGAACCCTGCTCCTGATGATGCTTTGCAGTCTCTCATCATCTTTGCAACCAGGATCATGAAGGAATTTCACAAAGACCTTTCTTAAAGCTCCTAAATGAAGTGAGCTCAGGATGGATTGACCAGTTTTCTACAATGAAAACATGTCTCTAATAATAATTGATCTAGAATAATTGATGATAATAATAATAGATCTCTACTGGATGTATTAATATGAAAACATTTTTTCTGTTGTAATTTAAGGCATTCATCATCCATCTAGGAACCTCTGTAGTTCAACTGGGAACTGTGGAGGCCAATGGTGACCATCGTATTTATTCCCATTTTTTCAGAATATATTAGGACCTCGTATCAACAATCACAAATACATTCACACACTATGGGCAATTAGCCTAACCTGCATGTTTTTGGACTGTCGGAGGAAACCGGAGTACCCAGAGGAAACCCACCAAGAACACGCAATCTCCATGCACGTAGACCCCAAGGCAAGAATCGAGGCCACAGTGCTAAGCCACCATGATGTAGAGCATAATTTTAATATATATTTTTTTTACATTATGAAAATTAGCTGTGGCATTGTGCCTTAGTGTTGAGCATTGTGACCAGGCACAGATAGGGCATCCAGCATGAAACCTGTATATAGAATTATATTATTAACCTAAATTTCCTATTCCATTCTATTGTAATTGTCTTCAGGGGAAAAAAATCATTAACATTTTGACATGTAAATGATCATGAAGACTTATGCAAATTTCTAAGCATACATTATTTACTTTCTTCAACAAAGAATTGGAAAAAACGATGCAAACCTCTAAGACTTGTACACTGGCTGTTGAGATGTACTGTAGTTAACACAACACGGATTCAGGTGATAATGGGTGTGGAAAGTTCATGACTAAGGGAATGTGACACTGCATAACTTAAAACTGCATCGATAATGGATTCACATGTTACACGGATATCATCCTGATCTAGCACTAGTGAGCTCCGAGCAGAAATTGGCAATTTTATTTTGTAATCCGCCTCAGAATGTGGAATGTAAATGAAGTGCAATGTATTATTTAAGGATAAACCCAGAACGGATTTGCCAGCATCTGCAAAAGGCTCTTGACCCTCAACAGGTGCAAAGCGCTACGTAGGCGGTTTAAGACTGTGACAGTTTGTCTCACACTCCTTCGGAAGGGAAGCTTAAGGCCAGGCTCAGCTGAAAGGTGAGCGTGCCGCCGTTGTCATGTTCCACTCTTTAACAATAATATCATTCGGTGTGACACGCAGGCCTCGTTTTTTGGAGACAGGCTGAAGCGTCAGCTCCGGCCGGGCTGCTGTGTGCCAGCCTCAGGCTTGTTACTTTACCCGCCAATCTCCGTGGGTGGGCAGTGTAACAGTGCGGCGTGCAGCGCTGCCCAGGCATGACTCTTCTAATTACTGCATGTTTCCCTGTGCTCACTGACACCACGCTTCTCGGCAATCTGTCATCCTGTCTCTGCCAAAGAAAATATGGATGCTGTACGAACCAATACTCGGTATATAGCTCAGTCCTCAGTCCAACCTTCCTTTATTTTATAACGTCTCTGCTTTATCAGTGACACCATGTTTAAGTATTCGAAATGCTGCTTCAAACGATTTTCTTAAAAGATATGAAGAAGCACAACAAGGCACGTGCGTAGATTAGGAATTGAAAGCGTGCCATCTGTGGGTGCGCCAACACAGATTCGAACTTCCCTGCGAAGTCTCTCACGCCGATCGATCCCTAATTATTCCCCAGCCTCCTCTCCTGGCACGACGCCCTCCCGGCCCACTCGCTTAATTACTTTTTTAAAGTGAAAGAAACAATTATGCAAAGATCACTCTTTCTCAGTTCATTTACGGATGAGAGCACACCAAGAGGGGAAGTTAATCAGCGGGCTACTCCTCGCGTTCTCATTCTCTCTTAGATAAATGAGCAGATAAACAAAGTGCTCTCACCAACCTGAAAGCGAGCGCAATCCCAGAAGGCATTGCTGCAACTGATTTTTTTTTTTTTTTTTTTTTGGCATACTGCTCTGATTGGACACTGAGCACAAGCAGGCATTGTAAAATCATCGCCAGGGAGTTCCAGTGGTTCGATAAAGGTCTCGGGTAATAACGAATGCTCTTTCCCGCTTTCCGTACACGATCGTGCTGTGTTAATTCGATCCGTGGCACGCCAGGCTCAGGGATCAGATCAGAAAATATGCATTACACCTCATATATTATGAAGTATTGATTACTTCCAGTTGTCGTGGCTCCTCATGGACCTCTGTGCAATATAGGGTGTATGTTTATCTTACTGTAAGTTAGAGAGTGTTTCTTTGCTTCAACCTACTGTATTTTCATCACCTTGTGGCTATTGGAATATTTCCAAATTATGTGTAGAAAAAAACTATTTAAATAATAATTTTCCAACTCATCTTTCCCACTCTGACCTTTTACAATTTCATCACGGATATTCCATAACGTTGTTCTAACAACGAGGAGCCCATAATGCAAAGCAAAGACCCAGTATTGGTGCTGATTTTATTCTATTTTCTTATGTTATACATACTGTACTGTATAATACAGAAAATGTGTGTGCCAAAGAAGCTACTTCTGAAGTTTATGCAACATGGAAGTTGACCAATCTTGCTTCCTTAAAAATTTCAAGTTGCTTACGTCAGATGATGTGCCCCAAAAATGGCCATTTTTCAGCGTTATACTGTCTCGCTTCAAACAATAATCATTTAAAATGCAAATCATTCATATTTATTTATCAATATTGATACTGACATTGGTGTAAGATTCTAGAAGAATGTGACCTATAAAAATTGTTGCTTGAATTGTTTTTTGGTAAAAGCTTAAAAAGCAAAACAATCTGTAGTGTCCGTAACCATTCAAATTCAAATTCACGTTGCAATACCTTAACAATTTAGCATTTTTGAATAATAAAACTTTACAGAATGATTTATTTTCATGTGAAATCTAAATTGTCCAGGTTTCATCTGAGTGACAATCAAGATCATTGAATTTAAATACGTTTCAGACACTATAAAAGCGCATTAAATTGTATTAAGCAAATGTGTTTCTTTTTATCTGTTAAAAATATAAACATGTACAGCATGTATATTTACAAACAAACAAAAAAAAGCATGGATCGGAAGATAAAAAGCATTAAGTATTATGACAAATTGTGTTATATGATCTGATCTGAAACCTAGATCAGACAACAAAAGCAAAAACAAGTGATAGAAATAGTTTATTTCAAATTAAATGTTGTACATATGCATTTTAACAAAGTTTATTTCTGTCAAATAAATTAGAATGTTTCTTGACTTATCATCAGCATTCATTTAAAATTTTGATGACATTAACAATGACATACTCAGCAATGGCTCACGATGCGGCCTACTTGCATGTCCAGCTACAGCCAAGCGTCGTTGAATGGTGTGTAACCCTGGAGTACCAGCAGCGGTAGTGGCATCAGTTTAGTCTGTCTTGTCTTGGAGTTGTCACTCTTGGCTTTCCAGACATACCTACTGTAGGGTGATTAGCAGTGAATCCAGTTACATAAAGCTGACACTGGAGACTCCTTACTTAAATGCTAAATACAGACAAATTTACCATCCAAGCCCTTAAACACTTTTTTGTTTATGGCAGATGTTCTTTCTACAAGTTGTTACGATAGAAACCCCAACATACAGTATTAAAGCAAGTGCCTTAATGCAAACCATTGGTTCGGCTTTGAGAAGATGTGATTTTGGCTATCCATGATAAAGCAACTCTCCTGAGCATAACTCTAATTTTCCCTTACGTGTGTTCTTAATGTAACAGGCCGAACAAAATTATTATCAGCTTTTCATATCAGTACAAATTTTTGTATATTTTATTTAAAGCACAACATTTATTTTGTCTGCAAGTATATACAGTGGCTTGCAAAAGTATTCGGCCCCCTTGAACTTTTCCACATTTTGTCACATTACAGCCACAAACATG
>JAQKPX010000008.1:4410008-4422423 GCA_030068255.1 Clarias angolensis
ACTCAGCATTCTTTCTCCTCCAAACACGAAGTTCTATTTTGGTTTCATCTGACCATATGACATTCTCCCAATCCTCTGTCATTGTAAACAAAGGGTATGTGACAAAGTATTGAGATGAAATTTTGTCATTGACCAAATACTTATTTTTTGCAAATAAATTCTTTAAAAATCCTACAATGTGATTTTCTGGATTTTTCTTTCTTATTTTGTCTCTCATAGTTGTGGTATACCTATGATGATAATTACAGGCCTCTCTCATCTTTTTAAGTGGGAGAACTTGCACGATTGGTGGCTGACTAAATACGTTTTTGCCCCACTGTATCATAACTGTGATCTGATCTACTCTATGTAAGATATCAATGGTCTGATCTTCTCCACATAAGATATCAGTGGTCTGATCTATTCTATATACTATATCACTTGTCTGATTTTCTCTATATAAGATATCTGCAATTTGCTTTAATCATCTATACAGTATATAAGAAATTTGTGGTCTGATCTACTCTATACAAGATATCTGTCATCCAATCTACACTATATTAGATATCTGTACTCTGATCTAATCTATATAAGACATATTTGTGGTATGATCTACTCTATGTAAGACATCAATGGTCTTATCTACTCAATATATTATAACTGTGGTCCGATCTACTCTATAAAAGACCTACATTAGTGGTCTGATCTACCCTATATAAGATACATGTGGTCTGATCTATTCTATGTAAGACCTATATTAGTGGTCTGATCTACTCTACTCTAAGATATACAGTGGTATCTGTCATCAGATTTACTCTTTATAGGATATTGGCTGTTTGATCTACTCTACATAAGATATTTTTGGTCTGATCTGCTCTATATAAGAAATGTGTGGTCTTATCAATTCTATATTAGAAATATTTGTTGTCTGATCTACTCAGTATAATATTTCTGTGGTCTGATCTACGCTATATAAGATATTTTTGGTCTGCTCTACGCTATATAAGATGTCAATGGTCAATATTAGTTGTCTGATCTGATCCTCTCTATATAGGTTATTTATCTTCTGATCTGCTCTATATAATACATATTTGTGGTCTGATTTACTTAATATAGTATATGAAATTGTTGACTGAAATTGTTTTTGCAGAAGAAGAGTCAGATGCTAAGCATGTGTCAAGGACAAGCTGGTATGAGAAATACACCTGGCTCACAAGGATCAGTCATAAAAAATACTTGGATCAGGAGACAAAAAGGTTGGCAGGATGCCCACTGAGTCCCTTTATAGAGAGGCTCCTGCGACCACTCTGCTCAAGCATGCAGGGTAAAGAAATTATATTTTTCAAGGTGAGTGTGTTCTTCTATACTGACCATACAGTGTATATATTTTATAATAATAATAATAGTGCAATATACAGCATTTCTAACAATATGCATAATGCTTACATGTTCGCATGAAAAATCATTCATCAGTGGTTCTCTATCCATAAAGGTTACACACAGTCACACACACACACATATACAGTACACACTTCACATGTTATACATGTTATATTTCATTTTCTTTTCACTCATGGGGTGATTTTTCACATATGAATGGCTCCATGTGGTTTTAATTTTTCACATGCAGTACATGTGTTTTTGCTTTGTTACATATTGTTCACATGACATCATGTACGTGTGTTTACTTAGATTCACATATGCAGTCTGGAAACATATGTGATGGTAAGGACCCTTACGATATTGCAAGGTAAGAGTTCTGCGTAGGACCTTTAATCGTCCAGAGACTATTTTTTTCTTAAAAACCTTCAGGATTTTTGAATTGATTGATTCATTAAATATTTTGCTACTTATCACTTTTTTCTAAGTACGAACTTGTACCAAAATGAGCACCGATTAGTTTCATAATGCTGTTATTTGAATTTGTTTTCTCCCAAAATGTCTGAGTCTCCAGTCGGTGGAGAGAAGAAATTAAGCCAACGAGAGTGCGATGAATGTGGTGTTAGAGCATGGGGATTCAATAAGCCTGGGGAGACGCAGAAATTACATCGTGCTGCCATCTGGAGGAGGAACCTGCTGAGTGCAACCTGAAATATGAACTCACTCATCGTTCCTATACCGCTTTATGCTTGAATACGGGGGTCGTGGGGGCCTGTAGACCATCTCTCAGTAGGACATTAGGCGGTGTACACCCAGGACGGGGTGCCAATCCATGGTAGAGGGAATGCCAATTAGTCTAACCTTTAAACTGTGGAGGAAAATTGGAGTTCCCTGAGGAACCTCACCCAACTCCATGCACACAGACCCGAGGTGGGACTGGAACCTGGACCCTGAAGGTGCAAGGTGACGGTGCTAACCAATAAACCACTGTGTTGCCTCAATTATAAAAAAATAAAGGCTTTAAAAATAAAATCTGAAATAAATCTTCTGTTCTGGCCTACTGGCTTCTGGGTTTAATGTGCTGTGAGATGCTTTTCTGCTCACCACGGTTATAAAGAGTGGCTTACCTTCCTGTGTGCACAGACCAGTCTGGTTAATGTAATTTTTTCTTCATTCTGACGTCTGGTTGGATAACTGCATTAAATTTACAGTTGTACAGGTGTTCCTAATAATGTGGATGGCGAGTATATTTGTACTGTATGTGCTGGGGTTTCCTACCGTGTGTTTTGGGTGTCAAGATGTGCATAACACTGGGGAGATTTGGAATGAATTGATTAATAAGGTGATTGAGATCCCATTCCATACACTGGACGACTAAGCTAGTGCACTCAGGATTAAGGCATGGTGAGACGGTAAACCTCTCTGATGTCATGACTGTTTTCCCTACAGCGTTGCAGGATAGACGGGGCTAGACAACCTGATAACTTATTAGATATCAGCTTAGCGCAAGATGTAAACGCCACACCACAGCTGAGCGCATGGAGGAAGTTGAAAGGAACAGACGAAGAGAACTGTGTGTTTGTTGATCGGTTGCTTGAGTAACGGCCGCAGGAATTGTGGGAACGGAAACAGTGGCCAGGTGCGCGTGCTGCTGCTACTTCGAGCAATCAGGTCCGAAACTCACCAGTGATGATGCAAAAGCACCTGTGGTTTACTTTATAATCATCATCATCATCATTATTAAGTATTTAATATTAAGTATTTAATTACATAGATTAGTAGTTAATTGGGTTTTACATATTTTTTTAATTATTATGATAACTAGTATTTAATCAGTGTACGTGTAAACTATTTAATATCTTATCCTGTTGTAGAATATTTACATGTTTGTAGTATTTAATCAGACCGTATAGGATTAAATCCAGTTCTGAGGAGTTTATGCAGTATTTAATTAGACAAAATGCAGTATTTAATTATAAAAAAATATATAGTATAATGCTACGTAGTATTTATTCGGACACTTGTGCGCGAATCATGTTGTGCAGTATTTAATTAGTTTGTATAGTTTTAAATCATGTTATGTAATGTTTGAAAAGGATGTGTAATACTGACTGTGTAGTATTTACTTTGTATTTAATAATGTATAATATTATTAAATACAGTGTAAATACTACACAGTCAATATTACACATTATTAAATACAATGTAAATTTACATTGTATTTAATAATTTACATTGTATTTAAAAATGTATAATATCATGAAGTGTGGTACTTAATCAGATTGTGTAGTATTCAATCAGCCTATATTGTATTTGTATGTTGTATATAATCTCGCTATATAGTTTTGCAATATGTTGTGTGGCGTTTCATCAGGTTGAGTTGTAAAGTATTGTGGTGTGTAGTAGTTAACCATGATGTGCAGTATTTTTATCTTGCATTTTAGTACTTAATAAAGTAGTGTAGTATTATGTTATGTAATATTTAATTGGCCTGTGTAGTATTCAGTCTTGCTGTATATTATGTAATAAAGGGTTTATAGTATCATATTTTGTAGTATTAAATTAGGCTGCATAGCATTTTACAGTTGTTGATTGCCGTGTGTAGTATTTAATTAGACTTTGTAGTGTTTAATGAAATTGCATAGTGCAGTGTTGTGTAGGATTAACTTTTTCTGTGTAGTATTGATATTGCCGTATTTTAGTATTTAAGCAAAGTATGTAATTATGCTATTTAACAGCTAAACATGTGTAGCTAATCAGTTTGTAGTAATTAATCAGGCTTTGTAGTATTTAAATGTGGCTGTATAACATTAAATCAGGGTGTATGCTATTTAAGTAATCTGTGTAGTAAATATTCATGCAATGTAATATCTAATCATGATGTGTAGAGTTCAATAATGATTTGTAATATCTAATCATGTTGTATAGTATTTAATCATGACTTGTAGTATTTAATCAGGCTTTGGAGTATTTAATTTGTATTGAATTTGTGTCTGCAATTTAATGTTAATTAATTGTGTATTATTTAATCAAGCTGTGTGGTACCTAATCAGGCTGTGTTATTTAATCTGGCTGTGTGATGTTTAATCCTGCTGTGTTTCATTTTTTAATCATGTTGCATAGTATGTATTCATGTGTAGTATTTAATCTGGCTGTGTGATATTTAATCAAGCTGTGTGGTATTTTATCATGTTGTGTAGTATTTCATCCGGCTCTGTGCTATTTAATGTCGTGTTGTATTTAATCTGGCTGTGTAGTATTAATCATATGTAATATTAAATCGGTCTGTGTATTATTTAATCAGGCAGTGTGGTATCTCATCATGTAGTGTAGTGTTTAATCATGCTGTATAATATTTAATTATGTGTATTTAATATGCCTGTGTGATATTTAATCACGTTTTGCATTATTTAATCCGGCTGTGTGATATCAAATAATGTTTTGCAGTATTTAATCAGCCAGTGTGTGATATTTAATCTGGCTGTGTAGTATTTAATCCGACTGTGTGATATTTAATCATGCTGTGCAGTATTTAATCATGTGTAGTAATCTGTCTGTGTATTATTTAATCAGGCAGTGTGGTATCTAATCATGTAGTGAAGTGTTTAATCATGTTATGTAATCATGTGTGGTATTTAATCTGGCTTTGTGATATTTAATCATGTTGTGCATTATTTAAACCGGCTGTGTGATATTTAATTACGTTTTTCATTATTTAATCCGGCTGTGCGATTTGTAATCATTTTGCATACTGTTTAATCAAGTGTAGTATTTAATCCGGCTATGTGATATTTAATCATGTTGTGTTGTATTTAATCTGGCTGTGTAGTATTTAATCATATGTAGTATTTAATCTGGCTGTGTATTATTTAATCAGGCAGTGTGATATCTAATCAATAAAATCTAAACACTATCTAAGTGTAGTAATTAATCATGCTGTATACTATCTAATCATGTGTGCTATTTAATCTGGATTTGTGTTTTTAATCGTGTTGTGCAGTATTTAATCATGCTGAGTGATATTTAATCATGCTATGCATTATTTAATCCAGCTGTGTGATATTTAATCATGTTGTTTAGTATTTAATCCTGCTGTGTTGCATATTTAGTCATGCTATGCATTATTTAATCCAGCTGTGTGAAATTTAATCATGTTGTTTAGTATTTAATCCTGCTGTGTTGGATATTTAATCATGTTGCGTCATATTTAATCGTGTGTAGTATTTAATCTGACTATGTGATATTGAATCGGGCAGTGTGGTATTTAATTACGTCGTGTAGTATTTCATCTGTCTGTGTGGTATTTAATGATATATAGTATTTAATCAGGCAGTTTAATCAGGCAGTGTTTGATCATGTTGTGTAGTATTTAATCATGTGTGGTATTTAATCTTTCTTCGTGATAATTAATCATGTTGTTTATAATTAAATCCGACTGTGTGGTGTGTAATTATGTTGTGCAGTATTTAATCCGGCTGTGTGATATTTAATTATGTCATGCAGTATTTAATCCGGCTTTGTGGTATTTAATTATGTTGTGCAGTATTTAATCAGGCCATGTGTGATGTTTAATTATGTCATGCAGTATTTAATCCGGCTGTGTGATGTTTAATTATGTTGTGCAGTATTTAATCAGGCCATGTGCGATGTTTAATTATGTTGTGCAGTATTGAATTTTGCTGTGCATTATTCAATCCGGCTGTGTGTGATATTTAATCCGCGGTATTTAATGATGTCGTGTAGTATTCAGTTCTGTAGGGGGTGTTTTATCCCATCCGTGCTCTACGGCGCTGCTAATAAACACGTCACCCCGAGCTCGGTCTGAGTCAGGCGAAGTGCGCAGCTCCGAGTCGTTGGAACTAACAGCATGCGCGCGGGAGGCCCGGGGAGTTGTCGCGTGCACTCGGCAGTACCGGAAGGTTTTCGTGCGCGAGCTGTGTGTGATTTCGGTGCTGGGACGCCTCTCCTACTCTGTGTCTTTTCTTTTTTTTTTTTTTCGGAGGGAGAGAGAGAGAGAGAGAGAGAGAGGGGGCACGCGGAGTTGTGCGCGTGAGCCGCTGGAGTGAGTGACTAAAGGTAGGTGACGGCGCGTGAGACCGCGGAGGGCTCATCCGCACGCGCGCGCGGCGTTCTTGTTTTATTCTCGCGCGGTTCACGCGGACGGACGCTTAGTGCGTGACGGAGTTGTCATGTTGACGGAGTGCGTTTGAAGCCCTGACGCCAGGGCGCGTGCCAGCGAGCGCTACTCATTCACGCGGAAGCCTCGCGCCTCTTTATTAGTATTATTATTATTTATTTTTTTACCTTTTTATGCCCTTTTACATTCATAACCTCGACATTTACGAGTCTTTGGTGTTTGTGCGGAGCAGCGAAACGTGCGAAAGTCTAACCTACGCACTTCTGCGTGCCGTTTCGCTACGGCCTCGCGCGAGCACAGGAGGACACGCCCACTTCGAGTGAGCAGCGCGTGCTTCTCCAGCAGACAGCGTGTCACGCGCGGCCCTGCATGACGCCCGCCGTTAACCGAATTCAACCAACACACACACTAACAGAGAGTGACACCGTGATTCGTAACAGAAAACAATTTAAACATCCGTTATATTTCCGGATGTGACGATGAAACGAGGAAGGGGATTTAAATCCTTTTAAAAATGGTGCGCGGCACTTCTGTTTTGCCTCCAGCAGGGGGCGCTGCGAGGAATTCACCCAATCATGGATGCTTTTTTCCACCTCTCCTCCAGTGACAAAGTTTTGAGTCATGTGTGAATTGTGAGGCCCCTCTGTCAGGCACTCTGTGTGTGTGTGTGAGTCATGGCAAGTGCGGGAAAGCTTCTGAAAAGCTGGAAAAGCTTCTGTGGGGGTCTTTATCACCTCTGCGTCACTCTGCGATGACTCAATGTCTGTAAAAGTGCTTCGAAAACAAAGAAATGTTTCAAGTTGAAATCCTCCCACCATACACACACACACTCTCACGCACACCCTAGGGGTCTAACATAACAACAGTATTTTTTATCCGTACCTGTATTAGGATTTTGTGGTGTAGTGGTTAGCACTGTCGCCTTGTACCTCCAGAGTCCGGGTTCAAATACTTTAAGTATGAAATGTAACATTTAAGCAATAATATCATTATTAAATAACTTGCAGTCAATCTAGTCTAGCCAAAACCCCTTTTTTTCCCCCAAAAATATGAATTTTCACACTTGGACTAAGGATAGCTCCTATTGGTCACAATCATTTGTTATCTCAATGTGTTTGGCAACAATTTAGCTATAGAATAAAATAAAATACATCACATATAACAAAACATAATTACGTCAAAGACGCTGTAAACCTGCCTTGAGATTTTTCAGGTGGTATTTTCCCCAGCGATCGTTTCCCCTCCGATATTACTAAACATCTTATTTTTTCTTCGGTTCAATATAAAGAAAATGAGACCAAATACCGTCTCTTCCCTTTCACCCGAGTAATAATGCTGTAATGACGAAGAGTTAGAGATGACTGAGCTTGTAACATCCCGTCACTGTGCACGCAAGCTACTACTGATATGACGCGCGCCGTGACTCGGGAAACACTGCTGCTCGTGCCATAGTGAATGAACGCCGTATCGCAGCAGAAAACAAATACAGATGTTTTATTATTGTTATTTTTTTAAACCACATTTTAGTCTCGTCTGTCACTGTTTATAGATATCCGTGACGTCTCGTCGTCATCGTCTCGTCTTAGTCACAGGAAAAAAGGTTGTCAACCAGTATCATCCGTCATTATTTTCGTTGACGAAATGAACACTACCTCCAGGGGTTTGATTGCGTGGAGTCTTCATGTTCTAGCCCTGTATGGTGGGTTTCCTCTGTGTACTCTGGTTTACTCCCACAGTCCCACATTAATTGTTAATTGAAGTTCCTAAATTTGCCCATAGTGTGTGAATGAGCATGTGAGTACTGTGTGTGTCCTGCAGTGGATTGTCACCCTGTCCAATGTCCTCCTGTCTTAAGTCTCCTGGGATATGCTCCAGGCCCCCGCGAGCCTGTATACAGGATAAAGCAGTATAGACGATGAGTGAGTGAGTGACTTTGCTCGCTGTTTTGTATCGTAACAATACATTTCTGAGACTGGCTGTACTTTATTTTTTATTTTATTATGATTGTGGTTGTTTCATGGCGGTGTGGAATAAGCTCAGGTATTGCAAACAAAACTCATTACTTAAATTTCTTTCATTATTAACAGTCAATGAACTCTTGCGTCTTCCACAGTATGTGCTTAGTGAAGCGGTGCTTGTGATTAGGTTTCTGCAATGGAAAAACCACTGTGATTAGGTTTCCATCATCACAAGGACGATCTTCCCGCGCGTCGGTCCTCGCGTAGACAAACCGCAAAGGTGAGATAGGGGTATAACAGCAGGAATAACAGGGGGAGTTATCGGGGGCAGGGCTTGTAGGACGACTTTCACACACACACACGCACACACACAAACACACTAACAGATTGGGAATGACGGCTGTCCGGCTCACGGATAACATAAATTGTCTAAATAACAGATTACATTTTTGAAAAAATAACGAAATAACTGAGTACTTAAATGGCGAACCTAAAGCGTTAGATTACTCCTTACATCAAAAACGTAATCCAAGTACTCTAATGCATTATAACGCGTTACATCCAACACTGGTCATAACACGCAAACTCCATGCACACAGAGACGGGAATTGAACCTGGACCCTGGAGGCCACACTAAGCCACTGTGCTGCTCACTACTGTGTTAATATGGAAAATAAATGTGTTTTATTTGTATCACAGGATTATATTTTGTTATATTTGTTAGCCTATTTAACAGAGAAAAGAAGTGCATCTTTCTTGTTTACTTAACATTTATGGAAGGAGTCTCCAGTGAGAGCCAGAGGTGAAGCTGTAACTTTACCTGTTACTGCAGCTGTAAAGTTTTACCTTTTTGCCACGTGCTGTTTTAAGAAAATGATGAGTTTCAGGGAGCTAACAGTAACTTAAACCTGTTTTAAGGATTTTTATTCCTTGCTGTTCTACTTGAAGGTGGAATCTTTAAGTATCACTTTCCGATCATGCTGGTTTTATTTCCTCGTACGAACTTTAGAGATCAGTGATGAAAGCTCAAACGTGTGTTTCCCCCTATTGTGTTTGAGGTGTTTTAGGCGATGGAGGTGATGGAGGAGGCGTCGGGCGCCCGCTTCTGTCCCACTAAAGCCCCGGGCAGCCTGATGAAGTGGAGGAAGAGGGTCAAGTCCGAGTACATGAGGCTCAGGCAGCTAAAGCGCTTCCGCAAGGCCGAGGAGGTGAAGGTGAGGATGAGTGCATAATGTACATCATACACACATTCAGCCGCTCTTACTGTCAGGATCATTACTGAGAGTGTATGTTTCATCACTCTGTAACAGAGGTCACGTTCTGTCATTCAGTCGTACTGTAGGTCACTTTAACGTTAATGTTCCTTACAGCTTCATTCAGGTATGTCATCCATATACGAGGGTTGTTCAAGACAAATCAGGACTTGTCCTGAAATTTCTGGGTAATAAAGGTGTAGAAGACTTCAAGAACAGTACAGTGATGAGACTATTATTAGCCACAGTAAAACATTTAAATGGTGCAAACATTTTAAAGAAGGCCATACGTCCGTGAATACCGAGGTGGCTCAGGGCTCACTGCAGTCGTTCCCGTAAACATTCAGCCAACTGAATGACGACAAAACTTGTCGCCAACTTGTTGAAGTGACGCATCTCTCTGTGAGACGGACTTGCACATTGAAGGAACTGGGAGTTATTGCCACATGCATCGTACAGTCCTGACCTCACTCCAAGCTTTTCTACATGTTTGGGTCATTAAAGGTGTTCCTGGGAGGCCAGGGTTTCAGACGTGAAGCAAGCAGTCTGATAATGTCTCCGGCACTGAGAATATGCTCTACCTTGATGGTGTCCAAGCACTAGTGAAACAGGGATTATGTAGGGAAATAACGGGAGATTTAAATCTCCACAATCCCCCCCCAAAAAAAGTCCCGGTTTGACTTGAACACCCCTGTATACTACAGTACATCAAGTAACATAGAATGCATGAGACTGGCCTGTTTCCAGACATTTCGCGATCCTTTGCTGGAGTCACTAAAGCAGTATAGGGAAAGATGTACAGGATCATGTGCCAGCTAGGGTTGCCAGATCACAATGACAAAATCCTGCATAGGCAGCGCTGGAAACCTGACAGTAAAACTTGTGTTTAATTAATATGTATAATATGTATGGTAATACCCATGGCTTTTACAACTAGCAGGTTTCAAAGCATCACTTACCTCAGTGTCGTGATCGGTAGGTCTATTATATGTAATACTGTTCTCTATCATAACCTAATCTATAATAACGCGACTGCAGACAGTTCAGCCAGCGTCAGATCTATGGAAAGCAGTGCATGTCTGAAAGGGGCTTTTGTGTAGAGGAGCTGTGTTTTCCCCGATCGTTGCTGTTATTTGTTCTTTATCAGTCATCGCTTGCTTATTTAGTGTACAATCTGCTTGACTTTGAGTTTTAAAATCAGATCATTGTGTGTGTGTGTGTGTGTGTGTGTGTGTGTGTGTGTGTGTGTGTGTGTGTTCCAGGCTCTGTTCCTGTCAAACAGGCGTAAGATCGAGGGAAGGATCGACCTGTTAAATGAGGAGTGGTCCAAGCTCAGGATCCAGACCATCCCTGTGTCCACACCGACCGGCTCAATGAGCAGCAAGAAGGTAAATCAGAAGGACAAGAAAATCCAGGAACTCAAGAAAGAAAGAAAAACGGATTATAAGTAAAGTTATACCCATGGGCCTCTTTATATTTTGCTTCCAAAGAGCCAGACTTTCTTGTATTCTTAAAGTCGGCTTACGGAATAGTTCTCCAGGCTTCCTGAAGGACCTTTTTCGTCAAGTTTTTGTCTCTCCATTTTCAGTCCCTGTACAATACATGACCCATTTCAGAGGAATGTTTTTTTTTTTTTTAAGCAACACAGTGACCTAGGCATTAAAACCCATCTAATCTACAGTAAGGTCAGTGAGAAACAGGTTGGTGATTAGTCTACCTTACTGGTGATGCTGGATGCTGAACAGACGAGAGGGGAAATGAGGTTGCTGCTGAGGTTGTTACATAAAAGGGACTGTTTTTTAAACTGTATCTTTAGGCACTTTGCAGCTTGTTGCAGGAAAAAAAAACATAAATTTTGATAAAATTTGAATTAGAATTTTTAGTTATGCTTAAAATGCTTCTTCTGTATGAATTTTGGAATAAAATCTGCAAAAGCAAAGGTTCTTACCTACAAAAAGAACAATTTCCATCACATACTGTACTGTAGGTCCTGGTACCTACTTCTGTCTTCGTGTCTTCATTTTATAGCCCCATCAAACTTTAAGATGAAGAATAATGATAAAGAACTCTAACACTTTTAGGTTTATTTTTCAGATAAAACGTTAAATAGATTAGAATTCTCAGCTGCATTAAAAGATGTTTTGAGAAATCTATGATAAATGTGCTGTATAAATAGTAACGGGTCCATGTGGAGTAGAGTAACGTAAACACTTGGTGGTGTGAGGCAACGTCAGAGGTCCCAGCATCCACCCCATGCGGTTACTCTCTCTGGACATCCCATAATGTGGTCAAAAAACTTTTCATTCCTCTCATTTATTGATAGAGTTTACATCTACTACTACTACTGTAATACTACTCCTACTACTAAGGGACTCCTCTGTCTGTGTGTGTGTGTGTGTGTGTGTGTGTGTGTGTGTGTGTGTGTGTGTGCTCCGTCTCCGCAGCAGTGTCTGGTGGAGTTCGGCTTTCCATCGTTCCCCAGCCAGGCAGTTGCCATGAGACCCCTGACAACCGTTGCCGGGATACCATTCATGTACTCCTGGTCCCCCTTGCAGCAGAACTTCATGGTACTGAATGTGGCATGTGACACTACACACACATGTGCGCGCACACACACACACACACACACACACACACTCACACACACACACACACACACAATGTTTACAGATGTAACCTGGTCAGTTATAATGAGAAAGAGAAAGCGA
>JAQKPX010000008.1:4438308-4450437 GCA_030068255.1 Clarias angolensis
TTTAGAAGCTGAAGTATGGGTGCTCTGGTCGTTGCCATCTTGGCAGGAGCTGATTAATCCATGAATGGGCAAATGGGCGAAATGAAAGGAGGCTTTCTGTTGTTTTGAACATGGTATCTAACTCAGTTATCACCTATAACCTAGCAAACTTAGCTTTAGCTTAGCTAAAATGATATGGTAGATAACCATAATTTGTAATGCAAATGATTGGGAGGATTGAACTCTTGTCATCCATACCCTACATGTCATCCATATCCAACATCTATATTTCACCATAACAATTCTAGTTAGATGGTTAGCTAAAGTGATGCTTAGCATACACCCGCATTGCAACTGTTAGTCAAATCAGCCACCCCCTAATTATACATACCTTTATGGCTTAATATAATTTTAACTGATGAGTTAAAATTAAGTAGAAATAAACTGATCTGCACATTTTGGCACATCTGGGTTGACCCATTTTTTAGAACCGGAGGTTGCCTCTTGGTGAAGCACGGCAAAGTTCTGGCAGAGTAGGACATGCATCATGAAAGCATGGTAGAATTCAGGCACAGCATGGCATGATCCAAGCAGAGCATGGGAGGTCTTCCTGTTAACCTCCATCTGGACTTGGGCCAGCTGAATGGCAAGTTAGTGCCCTTTGCTCCTGTAATGTTCACATTACATAGTCTGCTGAGCTGGGATTGCAGCTGTCCCGCTGGACATCTCTCTACCTAGGGTCATCAGACCCCTTTTGATGTGTGGGAGAAACTTCACCCTGGACACCATTGTGCTCTTTGCCACCAGTCTCACATGCGCTATTTGAGGTGCCACTCTCAGCCTCACTTGTGCTCTCTGACTGGAAAGACTTATGGCGAATCGTGAGTCAAGGCCCCGTCCACTTGGGCTTCTTTCACTCGCACTTGGTGACTGCCAGCCAAATTTGATTGCCTCACAAAGCTGAAAATCATGCACTCAGATATCCACTGCTGACCCACCTGCTACAGCAAAGGTTAGGTCTTGCATTCTGTCATGAATTGATTTGAACCCAATGTAAGAATAAAAGTCCCAAAACACAAAGTGTCCAAAGCAGATGCTAACACCCGTGATAATGTCTTTCTATATTCTGTTAATTAAGCAAGCATTAAAATCTTGTAATATGATAGAAATGTAATAGATGTATTATTCACACACTAACAGAGATGAATTTTTGAAAAGTTAAACGTAAGCTCAGGATGTGAGCGACCATGCTAAGTTCCTCCGACATTTTAGTCAGGACCAGCATGAATAACGGGAGCCCTGCCTCAGACCTATGTGCGTATGTGCTGGTGCCATGTTCTGGGCAAGCTGTTGCTCTTGTTGAATTTGAAGGTAAGCTGATGTTTTTTGACAAATATCAACCCATCTGTGGAAGCAGCCTCATTTTGAGCAGAAGCAGATTCTTTTACTGAGTGGTTTCCAAGTTCGGCTAAGCACAGGATCTAACTTGCCTTTGTATTTATTATTACTTTTTAAAGCTTGTACTGGATTGAAACCCTGAATCTCATTGATATTCACTTATAGTACATCACTGGATCCCTCGTAGGTACAGTCAAGCCGACGCTCTCAAATACGTGGGCATTGAGAGGGAGATTGACATGGTCTGATTTTCCCACCTGCCGCCTTTCCTGCCCACAATGCACCTCTCCACAATCAGGACCATGGTTCCGAAATGTGGTTGCCCGGATACATCTTTGGTTACAGGAAAGGACTCATAACATTACGATAAATGGTATGATAACAGAATTGCTCATCACTAAATAAAAAAAAAAAGTCATAAAACTTTCCGTATTTAAACATGGGATTAATAGAATTGTCTGAACTAGCATGTTTGTTGGTCTGTTAAATAAACAGGATGCTAATGTTCTTATTAGAAGTCAGTCGAACAGGTCAATGATTTGCAAAACTTTTTTGAAGAAAAATCTTTAAAATATTGTATACAAAAAAGTTTAACTTAGCTTTCACGCTAATTAGTTGTGCATTTACATTCCCAGCTTGACCTGACAGAAAGCACAGGAATGCTAAGCTAATGAAGCCTTCCATGAAGCCTATAGTGTGCTAAGTTTGCTGTTTCTGTTACGCTTGCAGCATGTAGGTTAGTACAGAAAATATTAGTGTATGCCATTGTACTAATATAAATGGCTCACATTCTACTCAGAACATTAGCTAGTCATGAATGGTATCACCTGCTACAGAGCTAGCATATGGACGGTTAGCAGTGTGTCATGTGGGAGTATTTCTACTCGCATTCACGCTACAGCAACGACGGGGGTGAGTTATCATCCTGAAAATAAAATAAATAAATAATAAAAATCACCTTAAATAGCTGTGTCATTTCCGTTAGTCACATTTTTTTTTTCCTGACAAGACAGCGTCGAAAGCTGCCAGTTTGGCTAGTATGGAGCGCTCTTCACTTCAGTTTTTCACGTTGTGATAAACTCTGTACACAAACTTATAAATAACAGTTTTATCATACTTATATATACTCAACATAACGTATCGTTGGAAACTAGGAGACAAGTTTATGGTTGCTGGAAACTTTACATCTGCAATAATGTTATCGTTAGCTATAATGCAGTGCACTGTAACGTTAGCTTCGTACTCTAATCTGCAACGTTTTGCCGTTTTCCACCTTGACATTAAAGCTGTAATTTTTTTTTTTTTTTTTAACGATGTGTTTCTATAACACGGCCATTTACTGTCAGCTACCCTAATCTGTTTTTAACCAGAATGCCTAGCTATTCCAGAGCTAAGCCTCTCAGCTAAGTTGGCTAAGTTAAGCACACATACAGTATATACTTATTCCTTATTTGTAAACTAGCAACAGTGGCAGGTACAGCATTACAGTGTCAGGGTTGTCAGGAAAAATTCTAGCCCAGCCACATAATTATTTTTTTTTAATGCACAAAATACCTGAAAACAGACCTAACCAGATTTTTTTTTGTAAGATGCCTTTTGAAATCACGTGGTACATTGCATAATCATCTCCATAATCGCCTGTTATTTGCAATACTGTACAATGTACAGCAGAAATGCTTCTGTACTGTACATCATAGACATGTCTGCACTTACATTTTGTTTGCAATTGCCTATGTTTGGAAATTTGATTTCATTATAATTATATAATGTTTATACCAGGAAGTGGGAAAAAAGACAACTCAAAAACAGAAAATATTAGTGTATGCCATTGTACAGTACTAATATAAATGGCTCACATTCTGCTCAGAACATTAGTCATGAATGGTATCACCTGCTACAGCTACAGTAGCATATGGACGATTAGCAGTGTGTCATGTGGGAGTAAAACTCAGAGAGGCCGACAGGGTCAATGTGCATTTCGAGCAAACGATGATGAAGGAAAGAAGCAATCGACATTTGTATTTGTATTAGTTTTTCTTTTAACGAGCAAGTGAGTTCTATGATTTTTTTTATCCCTTTTTATACGTTTTAAATAACGAGCTTAACCAAACGAACCCACCTGCTAATATGTTAACTTTATTATAATTTGTGTAATGTTCAAGAAAGCATGCTTTAAAAAAAAAAAAAAAAAAAGAACACAAAGCGTAATCCATTATATTAATTTCAGAATGAGTTCAATCCTATAAATCAGACTTAATCTTCAGTGCATAATATATTTCTTATTACTTTTTTACGTTTAGCTCCAGTTTTACAGAAATTTTACCTTCTTTATTCTCCCACTATGGAAACTTCATGCACTGATCTACAAGGCGGTTCTAACACATATTTTAAGGTACTGATTTATTTTATGTAACATGAAGAACTACTCGTATTTCTGTACAGTGTGTGGGTTTTTCATTTTACAGAGAAATGATCAATGTGCATACATCATTCCAATTCATTTAGTTATCAAACGTGTACAAGGGTTCATATTATGAAAGAAATATACTTTAAAAGGGAACAATTTGTCATTTAGAGAGTGCTCCAGATATTTGTATCTGTATTGGGTTTAAATCTACATTTTTTTTGTTTTTATTTTTTGTCTTTATAAACCCTATACCCCTAGAAACCATAAACGCTATGGGGAAAAACCCAGCTCATCAGCATCAATGTAATGTTTGAATTCTGATTCTTTACAGTCCCTTAACCTTAACTACATCACTCATGTTCTAGTCTTTAATCTGGAAGTTTGCCTGCATCACGTGATGCTGTGATACTGTACATCCAGCAGGATCCATGCACGCAAGTAAATGGGCACCCGTAGTTTTATGATAAAATATATGCACCCACCTCTTACATTTTTGAGCAAACCTTAGCTATTAATACGTTCACCCCGTCCTTAATTTGTCACAACATAACACACTCTGAGGAAGGTCATATTCACCCCCTTCCGCTTGTACGACCTCACAGACACAGGAGTACAAATATGATGTGGAAATACAGTATGATGGGTAATGTTGAATGGACAATCCAAACACAATGTTGCAAATCAAATCTCAAAGCAACAAAATGTTCATCTTTTTTTGTAGTGTTTATGCCGATTAACATCCATTCACACAACGTTCCCACCACATTCAGGGTCCCTTACATTTCTAACGGCGTTCAGAATCAGAGATTGGGATGGACACAACAGCTTCCCACACTCATGTTACACGTATCTTAACGCTAACTCTTTCATTTCCTTTCAGAAATGTTTCTGGTGAGGTGCGTTTTAGCTCCCAAATTACTCTACTGTAATATGGTGTTTGTACAAATACCAAGCTGCATCATGTCTGCTTTTACAGAGCACATCTCAGACCTTAAGCTTTTTTTTTTGGGGGGGGCGGGTTTCATCCTGATTGTTTTCCAGTTTAATATTTCAGTAAAATGTTGTCAGGGTATGCAGTGCTTGTTGTTATGCACACATATTTACTTGCATCATCATCAGTATGCCCCCTAGTGCTCCAGTGGAAACCATAGTGCGCTTTCACTGCAGTGACCAGAGTTTAAGGGATGCTCAAGCCTTCAGTTTTGTACTAATGTTTTTGCAAATTTGTCTTAGGAGCAGTCGTTCAACATTATCCCACCATCATGTAGTCAACATCGTTCCATCATTACATCAAAGTCATTCTTACTTTCAAAAACAGCATAATATCAAAGTCGCCCCAACGTCCCTAATGTTGCCAAATTAACATCAAAACAACATTTTGAAAACCAAAAATTCCTGCTGGGATAAATCTGTTATCTGAGGGATTTCAAGATTCGTATCTATTTGTCTCTGGGACAGTCCTCCTTCAGACTAACAATCCTTGAAAATCCGACGGTTTTTTTTCTGTATTTATTATTTCTAGGCATTAGTACATAGGAAATAGGAATTGGGTGCACAGATTTTATCTTTTAACTATGGAGTCTATTGACTTGTAACATTTTCAGACAGATGTATTTTTTTTTTATACATTTACAAAACAATTTGTTCATTTCAAATAATGTATTGGTATTGGGTCACTATTACTGAATTTGGTGTGTTGGAAATATGGTTTTGACGCATGTACTGCAAAGTCATACTCAAATTGACATTTTGAGAATTTCTGAAATTTGTTTTTGGATTGCCATGGTGGTTTCCTTTAGAATTTAGAGTATTCCTGCTTGTTTTGCTTTCTTTCCAAAGTAAACTTAGCAAAAAAAACATTTTTTTTAAATCTGGTATACGACAAAAAGAGAGAGTGGATGAGCATCTACACGTAATGAGGTCACGGTTATGATATTGCTGCTGTTGCTCAGCTATGACATGAGCAAACAGGAATTTTAGGAAACTGCCATGGCGGTCATCCACTCAGTTATAGACCCACAGTTGTTTTTAAAAAATTTTTTTTTTCCTTTTTTTTTCCAACCTTAAAATGCTGTTTGTTTAACTGCCACTTCCTGGAATATTATTGTTCATCTGTACCCATCGTTTATCTTCTGAAGAAGTCTTCCCATTTCAACATGTGCCAAAAATGCTGACTCAAAGTGGAATTCATAACGCTGTTCAAATTAATCCTTACCTTTACGTTTTGGAATTGATTACATTTCTATACATACAAGTTCCCATTTTGTGAAAGTTTTTTTTTTGTTTTGTTTTGTTCATGTAATATATTGTTCATGTACAATGATACAATAAAATACTAATATCCAAGGTCTAAAGGTCACGAGAATGAATATTACTGTATATAATATTATTTCTGTACTAAGTATATGCCGTCAATGCTTACGCCAAACTACGCTTTATAAAAAGAGAGCTCTGTGAGGTGATCGAAATGCCGTGGAAGGTAGATGTGTTTGTGAAAGCAAGCAGGTCTGTGTATGAAAAATAAATTTATAACTTTGAAATGTGGCTGTGTTTTTGTGTCTTTGCCATCGTTAGTTTCTCATGGGTACAAATAGTTGGTTTCTAGATCATATACAGTTTTAGCAGGCTTATAGATAATAGTGTAATTCAGTTTAGTGATGTTTAAAGTGGGGGAGTCGCCAACGCTACATTTCTACCAGTAGTATTGAGTGTATGGAAATTTACCAGAGAATTTCCACCATATCGATGTTAGTAGTACATATGCAATCTATATTCGATACTTACAGCCTGTGTTAGAAGGTCAATGCAAAATTTCTCCACTAAATGAAAATAAATTGCCGATCGGGTCGAATGTAGAGAACAGAGTCACCAGCTGTTGGAAAGACTCTCGTTTAACTCCTAAGTGACTTCAGAATAA
This sequence comes from Clarias angolensis, assembly GCA_030068255.1. NCBI lineage: Eukaryota > Metazoa > Chordata > Actinopteri > Siluriformes > Clariidae > Clarias > Clarias angolensis. The sequence continues at coordinate 4,445,010 of JAQKPX010000008.1, forward strand.
ATTCCTATCTATTAGCACAAGGTAATTTGTAATAGGAATAGGTCTTCCAGTTTATAAGAAAATCTGGCAGCATTAATTGAAATGTACTCTATTTTCATCGATTATATGGCGGAGTGTACGGTACAACAATGAGGCACGTGGTAGTTTGTACCTTCATACCTTTAGATTAAAGATAAAGAGATTCAAATCAGAGACACTGTAAAAATGTATCGAGTATATTTAACTTATTCTGCAAAGAAATTCAATAACATCTGCATTTATAATGGGTCATTTAGTCTATAGATGGAAATGATGTGTTTAGAATTCTCGCTTCTGGTTTATCAGAAGATATTTTCTAAAAAGCAGCGTGGACTAAAGTCCCGTCTGTAATACAAGGTGTATGTCAGTGCACAATTATACAGGTTGTCCCCGACTTACGAATGAGTTTTGTTCCAGGAACACATTTGTAAGTTCAATTTGTTCTTAAGTCCGACAAAGTGTAACTTATACGCCTTTGACATGAATATACAATGTAAAGCATACCAGTCCACTTGACTATATCTCCTTTCCACACACTGCCGTCATCTGGCCATAAACTGTAATGCGCCTAAGAAAATGATTCTCTCAGTGAAATGTCTCTGCGCCTTTAAACCAGTTTTCCACTGTATTGGACTGTGAACTCTGTTTTGTTGAGGATTGTCCTGAAATTCGGATTATTTACCATCAGAACAGCTTTACAGGACAGACATTTTCTCAGAACATCATCATGCTCCCGGACTGATTCATTGAAACCGGCGATTCCGACTCATTTCTCCATCAACACACTATTTACACACTGACAATATTGTATATAATTGTAAATATTGGTATCTGGTGCACTGCAGTGTCCATTTTTTATATAATACATGTGAGCTACTTCCATGATTGCTCTTTCTTCACTTGTCTACAGAATCAGCAGAGACCCAGTTAGAAGAAATGATTAATAGATTTATATTTATACAGGTAGTCTCAGACTTACAAACATTCGAGTTTTGAATTTCCACAGATATGAATGAACCGCAGTTCTACGAGCATTTACAGATGAGAACAAATCATGGAAGTTGATCTTGTGTATTGTACAAAAAATTAACACTGCAGTGCACCAGAAACCAATATTTACAATTACATACAGTATTTTCAGTGTGTAAGTGAATGTATAAAATGGCTAAAGTCTGGTATATTGTATGTGTGTGGGGGTGCGGGAGAAATGAGTCGGCCTCACTAGTTTCGGTGAATCAGTCAGGAAGCACGGTGATAGAAAATAGCTTGTAAAGCTGTCCTGATGGTGAATAATCCTAATTTCTTCAACAACATCCTTAAATCCTCAACAAAACAGAGTTCACAGTCCAATACAGTGGAAAAAAGCTCTGAGACAAAATAGCGTCCCGTGTTCAACTCGCGATTTACAGGTGCAGAGACAACACTGAGGTTAAGTCCTCCTTTGGTGCAATTATGGTTTTAGTGGGGAAAGGGGACAGAGATTTAGTCAAGTGGATTGGTATCCTTTACATTTTATATTCATGTCAAAGACGCATAACAAATCCGACTTACGAACATGCTCCCAGAGTGGAACTCGTTCGTACGTCGGAGACAACCTGTATAATTGTGCGTTGACATACACCTTGTATTGCAGAAGGGACTATAGTCCACGCTGCTTTTTAGAAAATATCTTCCTGTACTGTAAAACATGCTTGCATGATGCTATTGTAAAAAGAATAAACTTTGCATTGTTAACTTAAAATAACTCTTAGACCATCACAGTAATGCTTCTGATTGGCCAAAATGTCTTTTCATATAGGGTTATGTCGCCACCTGTTGGTTTGGGATGCTTTGACAGCATGTTTTAACTTTTTTAACTGTGAGTTGTTTTGTCAAGGCCAAGAAGAAAAAAAATGGAGAACAAAAGTTAAAGACTCCAGTTCATGTGATGTAGGTCTGCACGGAAATATTCGCGGATGATAAGGAACTGAAATTTGTGCAATTTATGCGCTTGTATGTACATAGTCTTTGTTAGTCAGCTACTGTTCAGGTACTCCAGTGTTCTAATAATTTGTGCTGCCTTGTCTAGAAATGCTACCATTGCATGCATTGATAGCAGAATTCATCAATTCATGCTACCCTATCATAAAATGCTAAATGGAAAATGTAGTATAACAGTAAGTGGAGCATGTTTTATTATAAACGTTTATTTTTATTATAACATTTCTGGGGAAATTAGGGGTAGCGTATTCTGATCCCTATGAATTGGATATATAAAATCATATAAAATCACAAATATTTCTTTCAAGCTTCTTTTATTGAAGTGTGGTTCAGTTTGGTTTTGCTTTCTGATACAATCATGGTAATTACAGTGAACAAGTTACAAAAAGACGGGGCAAAAAAAAACAAATCTTTAACATTCTAGTTAATTGTGTTACTGAACAAATCCGCCCTCTGAAAGCTGAGACTAAACATCTCACGAACCGGAACGATGATCTAGAGTTATCCAGGCTGACTGGAGAGTGTTAAACTTTTACATTACAGACATGATCAACCCTCTGTCCATACACACATACACACAGATATACTGTACACACCGGACTGGTGTTACTGTTTAAACACATTTAATGACATTAAAAGCAAAGTGGGGTGAAAAAACTAAATCAATATCAGAAATGCACTTTGAAATACACACAAGAAATACATTTCTAGTTGGTGTTTAAAAAAAAACAGTGTAACCAGTTACACAGTTAATAAGGGCCAAAGTCCAGCACCATTTATTAAAATGTATCTGTATGTAATTTACATTATATTGTAAATGACATTTTCATATGACTCTTATGACTCAAGTTGCCTTTTGGGCAAATTTTACCCTTAAGAATTCTTCCCAGATTTTGGCATTCTGCTGGTGACTTTAAGCAGAAAAATTATCCGACTCACTGCTGGACTCTGACCCTCCAGGACAACACCACTATATTAGTTCATAAAGGGTTTTTAGAGCATTTGATTAATATGGTTTGATGCATTTGTGTGAAAAATTTACTGAACAAGTTTGAAGTCCTCTGACTTACACCATCCTTTTAAAGACAGACACTGTACGCAAACTTTCCATACAATTCTTTAGGAAGACCCTTATTGCAACAGATACCACACTAATCATGGAAGTACTGTACCACAGCCGTGAAGTTGCACGAGTACGGTCATAAATTGAGGATGTGGTGAAAAAAAAAATGTCTTTAAGTATTACATGCTTTCTCTTACAGACGGAAGCTCGGTGCTTGATGTTTAAATGTATTCCTTTGGCAGATCATTTAATCCAAGGCAGTGGCGGCTGGTGCAAAATTCTGGGGGGGCGCAAACTAAATTAAAATCAAACCTTTAATAATCGCCTGTAAATAGCCATAAGAAGTGCTGGAAAAGCACTAAGTAAGCTCGGCCGCGATCACTTGACTGCTGCGTAATTAGAAGATCAGATCGATCTGGTCCAAGCTCTTTAAATTTTTTCTTTTTTCGTCCATTCGCCTTGCGAAGGGGTATTTTAGCAAAGAAATTACAGAATTTCCTCTCATATTCAATCACTATTCAATACATTAACTAACAATCTGTTAATAAGACTCGTTGAGAATGGTCCAATCACATGAGCCCAAATATTTAAAAACAATATTCTTTCGCTAAGAACAAAAGTAGGAGGGTTCGGGGCACACAGTGCTCCGCCCCAAGGATCATTTGAAAAAAATCCAATTAGAGCTCAGCCTCAAGTCACATGCTTTTCAAAATTTTTCGTGCTTACATAGACACTCGTTTGCCCGGCGCCAGCGTACACGAACATAAATGAACGTAATACAGTTTCGATTTCTTTTATTGTAAATAAATAATATTAAGAAATACAGCAGAATATTGCTAAATGACTTTATTTCATTATTAAAATAAATAATTATTATTATTACTGACCGGCCGCCACTGATCCAAGGTAAGTTACAGTACACGTGAGTCAAACCACAAACCCAAACCCTGAGCTGCACAGGGAAGGTTAGTGAAGGATTTAATACTGAACTCGTGACAACATGGAACTCAAACACAAACTTCCCTCAGTCTTCCCACCTTCCAACTTTAAACTCCTCTCTTTTCCTCTTCCTACTGTTCCTTCCTTTTCTCTTTCCCTCACTCACTAGGAGTGGCTTTAGTAATCATAACTCCATATCTAAGACCCTAAAAAAATTGTATATGAGGAGCGTTCAAGTTAAATTTCTCATGAAGGAATGCGTAAAAGCGATTGACATTTACAGAACCTTCAAGCACAGTACGCAGTAAAATGTGAACAGTGCAAACATGAATGATGATCACGGCCGAGGTGGCTCAGAGCCCACTGCAATCATTCCCGTGAACATTCAGCGAGTTTAGTGGAACGCCTTCATCCTTGAAAATCGATGCATAATTTATCACCAACTTGCGTAAGAGACGCATCTGTCTGTGGGAACTGGACATACAAACAGTCACCAACACAACTTACACATTACAGGAAATTCAGCTAGGAGTTAATACCACAACCCCCTGTACAGTCCTGACCTCGCTCCATGGCATTTCCACATTTTTGGGTCATTAAAGGAGTTCCTGGGAGGCCAGCGTTTCAGACATAAAGCAGGCAGTCCAATCATGGCTCTGGCGTACTGAGAAAACTTGCTACCTTGATGGTATCCAAGCACTAGTGAAACACTGGGATAAGTGCATTAGTGTAGCAGGGGATTATATAGAGAAATAATGGAAGTTTTTACTCTCATAACTGTGAACAATCAAAAGTAAAATGTGAACTTGACTTGAACGCCCCTCTTATAATAAATCTCTTGCATCCTTATACAAGCAGTTTTGCAGTTTGTTTGCAAGCCACAGTGACCTGATCATGATATTGTATCATGAACTGATTTACATTAAGCTACAATCCTGATGTCATATTTTCTAATATACAAAGTTATACCAGCTACAGTTGTTATTTTAACGTGACAGTTTTCCGAACAGCACAAATGAATGTGACGTACATTGTTTTACAAGTAGACAAGTTTACAGTTGTTTTACAACGAAAAATATTACCCCAAAAAAAAACGTGTTTTTGTTATTGCTGTAAATTTGGAAAAAGTCTGTGCGGATTTAACCGGTTAAAATGGATGCACACAGTAAAATCCCGAGTTTTGATTTAACTCGAGTCGATATGAGTTTAACTGTACTGTATCTATTTGAACACTCTTATTATTCTGTTAATTCAACATTGAGGATTTTGCTGTGTTCTTGCAAAACTACGGTGGCCCTGAAGTGCAAAACAAATTAACAAAACTGAAAACAAAATAACAAAACCCAAAACAAAAATAACAAATTCAAAACCAAATTAACAAAATGGAAAACAAAATAACTAATTCAAAAACAAAATATCAAAACCCAA
>JAQKPX010000008.1:4564485-4574870 GCA_030068255.1 Clarias angolensis
TTATTCTTCGATCCATTCGAATGGTAGTTTTCCGTTTTCTTCCACGTCTTTCTGGTTTTGGTCTCCATTTTAAAGCTTAAAAATTATTTGGTATAATTTTAGCAGAGCAGCTTATCTTTTTCTGTACTTCTTTGTATGTTTTCCCATCTCCCTCCCTTTCGCTCTCTTTTCACTGGCAGTTACTCGCCAGCTCTCTCACGCTCTGTCTGTTTATCTGTCTCACTCCCTGTCTCTCCCAGCTCTGTCTTTTTTTTTCTATCTGTATGTCTCTCTCTCTCTCTCTCACTTCACCTCTGATTTGTTCTTGCATGAGTAGACTTACACATCAGCTCTCTTTTCTCTTTGTATCTCTACATCACTTGTTCTCTCTCTCTCTCTCTCTCTCGTTCTCTTCTGCACCACACGCTCACTGTGCACCTGATCATTGTGTTCTGATCTCTCTCTCTCTCTCTCTCTCTCTCTCTCTCAGCTGACTGAGATCATGCAGCTGATGAATGCCTACTTCAGTGCCACCCGACGCCAGCTGGCCAAGGACGACTGCATCACCATGGATACCGGCTCCAAGCTCCGCCCCTCCCTGCTGGAACTGCCCTCTCACCCGGTTTGAAGAGAGCCGGTTCTAAAGCCAAACACTCAACCACGACTCCCCCTAAACCACCCAGCCAGTCGCTCCGCCCGCTCCGTCCACTAGACGTACAGAGACTCGATCCGCCCACGAGACGAGAGCGAGGGCGGGATAAACGACCGGCCGACGGTCCCAGAATTCCCTGTGAGAAATAGCACGAGGGACAGAATCTGCTCAGTATGGAAAGGACGACGAGCAAACACACACATTGCGTGAGACACACTCACGTCCATTCTTTGCGGACGTGAACTTTACCCGTCCTACTTTATATTTCCTATGAACTATGGGATTTACAGACACTTGCCACAGTGCATTATGGGATTTCAGACTTGTACACCGTGTAGTGGATATGGTGTGATTTAAGACATGCAGCCAGTGTGTGTGTGTGTGTGTTGGTGCCCGATCAAGTAACTCTAACTCTTAAGTGTTTTATTTCTCGATCGAGAAAGAGAGACAGAGAGAAGCAGACGGCTATTTTGGATCACGGCGACTTTTTCTTTCTTTCTTTTTACTGAGACGTTGGAGAGAAATCATGTCATCATCTCCAAAAGAAACGCCAAATCACACACACTATCGTTCGCTGTCTGAAGCTCGCTTCCAGTTAATAAAAAGAAAAGAAAAAAGTAGGATTTCTGTAGGATGAGCAGCTCACACGCAGCACAGCGCATAACCTTAGCAGAATAATCCACTTAGCATCTGTTCACATCATTTTCCGCTTTTTTATATTATGATATAATATAATATGTATAATGTTACTTTTTTGCCTTTTATTTGTTTTTAGTTTTTTTTTTTTTATTTATGGATGTCTGTGTATTTTTTATGACTTGTTTTTGTATCACTTTAAGAAGACGTGTACAAGTGTATTATATTCTTTTTATTATTAACCACACCCAGGGCCCAGGAGTAACCAGTCCTGGTGTGTATATAGTTTGTGTATATTATTTTTAAACCCGTATCGAGAGGGCTAAAAAAAAAGAGAAAAAAAACGCGAGACGCATCCCGATGGCGAGAAACGTCGAATCGACACGGACCAAATGTTTCAGGGATGATGAGAAGAGACGGGCGTTGTTGTTTTCCGTTTGTTCGGTTTTTTGTTTCTTTTTCTTTTTTCTTGCCCTATAGTAAGCACTGACCTCGGAGGTTAAGCTCGAGTCGCGTGTGTTCGTTCCTTCGTTCGTTCGGCTGTGCCTCGGATACACTCGCCACCTGTGCCTGGAACAAGGCGTCTAAATCGATCCTGAGAGCAAGAACTGTCGTCATTTCAAAAGTCAGCGTCCAGAGTCATTTGATGATAAATACCTTGAGAGCAAAATCATTGTAGAGATATATTTAAAAAATAATAATAAATTTAAAAAAAAGGTTGATGTAACTCAGTGTGGCCCTTGTTATCAGATCATATCACATCATAATTTATCAATTCTGCTGAAATAAAAACAGTTCTTGCTGGATAGATCCCCCCCCCCCCCCTCCTCAAGTGTCATTTTGTACAGCTTTTTTTTGTTGTTGAAAAAAACAAACAAAAAAAAAACTTTTTCTTCCCCGTCCGAACAGCATCGCCGCTCTTTTCCGTGCGTCACTTAAGCAGCTGCAGGCAGCTCCGCCCACCGTCTTAAAGCTTCACGCCGCATACGCTGTCAAGTCGGGGTGCTGCGCGGTACTGCGCCGTGTTGCGCGTCTGTAGCCAGTTGCACTATTGTCTGTACAGCTAACGTTAACGTGCAATAATAAAGAATGATGGTGGATATTGTCATGTGATTCATTAATAAAGGCAGCACCAAATGGACCAGTGTTTGTGTCTTGTTGTTTCACATATACATATATAAGGGGTGTTCAAATCAAACTGGGACTCATGGTGAAATTAATGAAGGTGTAAAACCGATTGACATTTATAGAAGACTTTAAGCGCAGTACTATACAGTGATGAGACTTTTTAAACGTTTTAAAAGTGTTTTTTAAAAGACCTCACTCCAAACCAATTTCCATCTGTTTGGGCCATTAAAGGAATTCCTGGGAGGCCAGCGTTTCAGACGAGAAGCAGGCGTGTGTCAACGTCGCCTAGAGAATGGAAAACTTTCTACCTTGATGGTATCCGAGCTCTAGTGAAACGCTGAGATTAGTGCATCAGTGTAGCAGAGGATTATATCGAGAAATAAAAGGAGTTGTTAACACTCTCATGTTCTGTTATTTTGCACAAGCAAAAGTCCCGGTTTGACTTGAACATACATCGTACATGAATAAATACACACAAAGTTTGTGTTCACCGTGCTTGAGGGTTTCTTGCATTAGGAAAAAAAAAAAGGGTAACATTTTGCTAAAACACAGTTTGTTAAAGCAAGTTTATTCTGCAAATCAGGGATTTTTGTTTTTCTTTTAATCGACATGACACTTTTGGCTGTACAGTACATTTCAGGGACACAATTATTTCATGAAGGTGTGTATGATGATATATTCCTCTGACAGAACACGTCAGATCCACTTTTTGGACATTATTGGGATTCGATACATTAGTTTTAGATGAAATAAAAGAACTCGATAATTATAATTTATTAACTGATAATTATGGGATGGCGGCATGGTGGAGTAGAGGTCATCACTGCGACCCTGAATACAGGATTAAAGCGTTATAGACGATGATGAGGATGAGGAGGATAATTACGGGACGTGATTTCCACCAGCAACTTAAACATACATTAAAGAAAATAAATAAATAAATAAATAAATAATGGAGTAATTCTCTGGATATCTTTCAAAATGTCTCAGCACTCAATCAGAAATGAATTGTTCATTATTTTTATTATTCAAAAAAAATAGTTTTTAAGATTAATTTCTGTTCAAAGCCACCTCGATGTGAACGGGAACCGAATCCGAGTTCGGCCTTCGTGACTCTTTTCGTTGGGATGGAAAAGTCTCTCGATTTAATTAGAATCACTCAACACATTTTACTGTCAAATGACGCTAATTTGTACAAAATTCAGCAGCAGCCCGTGTACGAGTCTGTTACAAGTGGAATTGATGACACACACACACACACACACACACACACACACACCATTAAACCGTGAAATAATTCGAGAGAAGTTGAAACCTCTTAGAAAAGCATTTATTTAATTTCGCACAAACTATTTACAATATCAGGATGGAGATATTGAGAAGAAGACGACAACGATCGGGGGAGAAAAATAGAAACCTTGCGTTTAAACGCTGATGAACCTGAAACTCTGCAGTGTTTTTCAGGACGACTTTACTCGGTACTGATCGGGAAGAACCCGCTGATTTACAGGAGAGAATAAACACTAGCATGTGCGCTAACGTTAGCTGTATGATGACATGAATAGAAACGCGTAATAGTCGGGTTGAAGGATCTTCAGGAAAAACGCTGCGGCGAGAGACGGATGTGGCGAGAGGAATCGTCTTATTAAAAGCTCAGAGCTTAAAAATGAAAAACAATCAATCACAATGTGTGTGTGTGTGTGTGAGAGAGAGTTAAACAGGAAAGTGCACTCCTGGACCTCTTCTGTCTTTGCCCTTTTCTCAGTCAGGCTTATCGTTTTTCCGCTCCACCCTGTTCTTCCTACGGAGCTTTCAGCGAGACCACCCTGCCTTATCTGCTTACTCAGATGTGTGTGTGTGTGTGTGTGTGTGTGTGTGTGTGGTCCTGACAGCAGGTGTGTGTAACGAATGAAGGAGTGATAGATAAAGGCTTTAACAATAGACTGAAAAAAAGAGAGAGAGAGAGAGAGAGAGATACTGATATACTTGTATACACGCTGAAGTGCACATCATTCACACTCAATGAGTCCATGGCACGAGTGCACGAGTGCACAAGTGTGTGTGTGTGTGTGTGTGTGTGTGTGTGTGTGTGTGTGTGTGTGCGTGTGTGAGAGTGTGTTACTGCTCCTGCGCTCCCCAGGAGATGTAGTCGGGCCGCGTGGCGGCGCTGTACTCGTCGATCAGGTGCTGCACCACCTCGCGCGAGTCGTCCAGCTCGTCGAAGTTCTCCTTGAACATGTCCTCCTTGCGGAACTGCTCGAGGAACGCCTCGCGCTTGCGCAGCTTGTCGTACTGACGGCACGTCCTCTCGAACAGCTGTGGCGGGAAAAAATAAAAATAAAAATTAAATACCAACAACAAACAACGTCAACATCAGGTTGTGAGACGCTTTTCCGCTGTACAGAGGGGTTATAACTTATCTCACCTTTCTATCTGAATAAACAAGTTTTTTTTTTTCCTTTTACTGGCAAGTATGGAAATTGGTACGCTTGTTTAAAAAAAAAGTCTACCATTAAAGTCTAGTTAAAATCCTGACTTAAACCCTTCGTCGTTCATGAATGAAAACCCTCCGATGTGGCTGGATTCAAAAACAATTCTGGAAAGAAGAGCGGGCCAAAATTTCCACCGGGGGGGGGATTACTTTTTCACATAGGTCTGGACAGCTTTTAAACCGTTTAATGAAACAACTCATCATTTAAAAACTGCACTTTACCGTAGTGTTTTGTTATGTCTCTCTTTTTTGGTGTTCTTGGTTCCGATGTCTTTGCGATCCTGGGATTGGACACCATCCTTGTCGATCTCCAGGTTGTTGGACTTCTTTCCAATTCAGTGTTGAGTCAAGCAACACTTGGAGCGAGAAAATGCGCGAAAATATTTTGACACAGTTTAGATCGTTCAAAACTGAGCTTTTGGAAAACTCCGTCCAAAGTGAAGATGCTCCAAAACTCAAGTTTTCGGTGGTGTTGTGTGTACGGGGGACGGGACGGAGATTTGTTGAAGGCTTGTTGTAACGCCAACTCATCGTCTGTGTGCTGTGTCTCCGTCAGCTTTGTCTATTAGGATATTTTGTACAGTAAACTAGTGACTGTGTTAAGGTTTCTTAATAGACTTTTTACATACGTGTACATACACACAGTTACTCAGACGTTACAGGTGCCTGAAAGTACGACGAAGGTCACTGCTGTTACATACTAAACTCTGACGACGACAGACTCCACAGACGGCGACGGCGGTTTCGGACTTAGCGCGACCGGTGATGAGGTTTTGGTCTAGGCTTCTGATTGGCCCCCTGTTGATTAGTGACGCTCCTTACAGCACTTAACAGGGCATTTTGTGTCTTCATTTGGACAAAGATATTTTTAACATGTAGGTCGTGTGGACGTGGACTTTGTTAGCACAGTTATAGCGAACATCATTTTGTTTTATTTATTTCTTTAAGCTCCGCTCATGGCTCTCCCTGTTTGAGTTGATCATTTGTATATATTTTTGTAAAATATTATTTATATGGGTTTTGGTTTCCGCTGTAACTAAGGAGGAAGTTGGGTGTATTGTTGTAACTTCTCTACTCGAGTTTTTGCTTCATTATTTCACACGGTCCATTAGTGACAGCCTTCATCATCCTAACCTCCTTTTTATTTATTAGTTTATTTATTTATTCATTAGCGGTGGGCGGAGCTTACCGAGGAGATGCTGGTGTGATTGGCCATCATGAGGCCGCTGACGCGGTGAGCCGACGGCAGGTACGGGGACTTGCGCGAGAGCGCGACCTGGATGCTGGCGGGGCCCCAGGGGATAAAATTGGCCAGCTTCCTCTCTCTGATCCTCTGGAGGCTCTTGTGGACCTGCGGGGAGACGGAGAATGTGCAGTTAGAGAATACGCGGATACTCGCGACCGTGCAGTGCTCTGATCTGTTCTACACACCTGTGTAGGATCCACCTCCCCCTGGATGATGTTGAGGATGGCGATGTAACAGTGGTTGGTCTGACGGTCCCGGCCCGTCGACACCATCACGTTCTTGGGCTGCAGGAGTCTCCTCATCACGTCCAGGACGGTCGTCTTCCTCACACTCGCCACCTACAGAGGTGAGGGGACAGAAAGGAAAGGAAACGAATGATGGAGCTCATCAGTTGTAAATACTGTAAGCTTAAGTTTAGGGCTGAAACGTTTCCTCGAGTAATTTGATTACAAAAAATGATCGAGGCAAAATTTTCTGCCTCTGAGCTTCTTTTAATGAATTTTAAAAGCTCACGTTATGTTTTTTTTGCGCAATTATTTGTTTGCCGTGACACAGCTCGCTTCCGGATGCAAGTCGTCGGTAAACACAGACGTAGAAGCAGCGCTTACGTCACACAAAAAAGCGGAAAGAAACCAAACAGTTGGCTGTGTATTGATTTGAGGGAGCGTTCTGTTGCGGCCTGAAAAATGGAACGGAGCGATAAAAATATCAGCGAGACAAGAGATGAAGAAACCAGCAAGAGAAAAGGACAGAAATTGTCAGTAAAGGTTATGTTATGCCTGAGCTGTAGATTTTGAAACTTTTAGTTCTGAAAGTTAAGTTGCACAACTTAGTGTTTTTGTATAATTATTTATTTTAATGTGTGCCTTAGTTTTTTTGTTTTTGATACTTAGTCATTTGAAATAATTTTTGTTTAGTTTTTGCATCTGAGAAAAGGCTTTAAAATAAGAATGTATGACACTATAATGCACTTAGTTCCTCTCAGTCAACTTTAAGCTATTCCTTGTATTGTGAATAATGACTGTTGAATGTTTATTTTTCGATAAAATGCTGTATGCATTTTAAAAAATAAACGTTGATTTTTCTAAAAATGAAAACCAATTAATCTTTGTTTCTCTTATATATTTTACATTGCTGTTTAATTAAGCAAAAGTACATTTTATCTGATTACTGGATTAATCGATTACATTTTTGGTAGAATACTCGATTAATAAAATATTCGATAGCTACAGCCCTATACTGGTTGTTAGTATAACTTGTGCAATACTTCCCTATTTCTGAAAATCATGTTTGCACTCTACTGTTTGCACCGAGATCCAGGTCCCACGTCTCATTCATTCCATCGTATATATCGTTATATTTATTATATTTTAGTGCAATTATTTTTTTAATACTTACTTTTGTTTATTCTTACATTTCTTATTGGTCTCTGAGAGCAAAATACTACTTACTGACTGGTCAGTGGTCAGAGGTGTGTATCCCGTCATCAGAAAGTGGAGACGGGGAGTGGGGATGAGGGACGCAATCAGACCAATCAGATCGTTGTTCATGTATCCCGGGTAACGCAGCGTCGTCGTGCTGGCGGACATGATGGTGGACACCTGGAGGAGGGGGGAGAATAAATAAATAATCGAGATGTTAATAGGAATCTAGATACTGGTAAGCGAGAAGACGCATACGTGGCCTGTCCAGGATCGTAGTCGAGAATATAATATTCAAACCGGACTGGATGATTAACAGAAGCTCTTTCCTGTTCATTAAACACTAACTGGCCACACCTACTCCATCGTGCCAACCAATCCCGTGGCAGCAGCAGTTCGATGTGTAAAATCATCCAAGATACAGGTTGAGATCTTAAAGTTGGTGTCAAAAACAAGGAGAGAAAATGTGATCTCAGTGTCTCAGAGGATGTTGGTGTCAGTTCATGGATTTCATGACCTGCTAATTTTTGGGGGATTTGCGAGTTCAGATTAAAATGACCGGACTGTTTCGTGCTGACAGAAAATGTATTGCAACTTAAATAACCATTCTTTACAAACGTGGTGAGCAGAAAAGCATCCCAACCTTTAAAAAAAAAAAAATTATAATAATAATATAATAATAAGCATGGAATGTTCTTTAAAATAATGTAATAGTAGAATTATAGTAGTTTATATAGAAATTGCTATACAGGAAGTCCTTGATTGGTGCACAAGTTCCGTTCCCGGGAGCACGTTCATAAGTTGGATTTGTTCGTAAGTCAGACAAAGTGAGTCTTAAACGCCTTTGACACGAATATACAATATAAAGCATAATTCATTTTAATAAATCTCTGTCCCCTTACCCCCACACTGCCATCTCGTGTCCCCAAAACGTAACTTGCGCTTAAGGAAATGAATCTCACAGTGAAATGTAACAGCGTTTAGTTTCCATGCCTTTAAATCGCGAGGGGAATCCCTGATGGTATTTTGTTTCCACTGTACTGGACTGTGAGCTCTGTTTTGTTGAGGATTTTCCCGAAATTAGGGTTATTCACCATCAGGACAGGTGCATTTTCTATCGTAGTGCTCCCGGACTGATTTGTTGAAATCGGTGAAGCAGACTCATTTCTTCCGCATACACACATACAACAAACTGGACTTTTGATATTAATACATTTCACTTACACACTGAACATATTGTATATAATTCTACTTATTGGTATCTGGTGCACTGCAGGATAAATTTTTTTGTAAAATACATGTGATCAACTTCTGTGATTGAACCGTGTTCTGTTCATATCTGCGGGGTCGGGGACGACACCTGTATACTTTATAATAATACCTCATTGATTATTTTCTTACACCACCACAAAAAACTAGTGTTTTATGCCTCATTAAAATGAAGATCACTGTTTAAATAACTGTTTTGTCAGCCAGGGTCACGAACTAATATTCCAAATAACAAACTTCCAATGTAAACATAAGTCTGTGCACCGTCTTAGTCACGAAGGCGTGATTATTCTCTGTCGAAAGTCAAACTGCAGTTACGCTCCTGTAATACTGGAGGCGTACAGGTGAGACAGGTTTGTGACTGACGCTTCGCTCACACTTTAACTGGCGCCTCGGGGGGGAAACTGCTGAGCCCTGCAGCTAGAGAGAGAGAAAAATAAAAAAAACTTGGCCTAATTACTGAGAAGCAAAAGTTCACAATCATGTACTTTCCTGTTAGTCATTCCTGGGTTCGTGACTGGAACACGTGTTCAGTATGCGGCCATATGATTATCGTTCTACAGTAAAGAATAAAGATCTAGTGGTGACACCGGAGACTCCTTCCATCAAATAAACATTATAGTGCAAAATGGTATATTGAGTATTTAAGGTACGATCAATATATTTTAAAACATGATCGATATAATTTAATGTTGCTTTACATGACATGATAATTTTGTGAATCCAAAAGAAAGTCACTTTTTGAGTCTTTCCACTCACTCGTCGTCTGCGTAACCCCACCGCCAAAACTTAATTACCTTATAAATATTATTAAATTCTATTTATATAGAGCTTTTAACAATGGTCATTGTCTCAAAGCAGCTTCACTAATTATATTACACTTTTTTATTTTTAGAACAACTGAAGAAACATACTTAGAGATAAACCTATTTTTATTTAATATAAGCAAAGATAATATAAATATATATATTTTTAAATATATATAATTTAATTTAATATATATATAAAAAAAAGACAGGAAATGAAACCCAGTCTTTTATTCCAATCTTGCATTTGCATTGCACAAAAGTGCATTTATTTAAAAAAAAATAAATAAATAAAAAAAAACGATATATATACTAATATTCAACCTTTATAAAAATTATTTTTGTTTAATATGTCCCACCGTAATAAACACACTGGGGTTACAATACTCTTTGTGTATATTACACATTACATGTACCGTTACATTTACTTGAGTAACTTTTTGGAAAAAAATGTACTTCTATGAGTAGTTTTACAGTGTTTTTATTTTGATGTTCATTTCATACTTTTGCATATTTTTCATATTGTGTCTTAACTCTATGTTGATATATATCTTTTTTTATTTTTTTATTTTATTTTTTTTTACATATAGCTATTCTTTTGTATACCCATATTTATTTATTTCAATTTGTATTCTATTTTTTATGCTTATTTTCAACTTTTTTAGCAGCATTCATTAGGGCTTTTTCTGTCATTCCCCACTTAAGGGGGTGAGCGAATTTTCAAGCCCCACTTGTCAACAAAATAATAATGAAATCG
>JAQKPX010000008.1:4582645-4599147 GCA_030068255.1 Clarias angolensis
TAAAAATGTATTCTTGAGTCATCCACCATCATTTTGTGGCTTTTGTAAAGTATCGGTTCAGGCACCGTTTTGGCACCAGTACCGTTTTAAAAGTATCGATTTGGCACCGGTATCGAAAAAAACCCAAACGATACCCAACCCTACTCATGCAAAGTTATTTTCCTGCAACAGCACTCCTTGTTTTTTTAATTTTTATTTAATATTATTTGTTTTATACCAAAACAACAATTACAAATAATTTATTAATTAAAGAATCAATTTATAGCTGTTATTTACAGCTGGAAAAACAGGAACTTAAAGTTCCCACACGGATTCTTTAACTAATCCTCGCAACATCTTTTTTTTTCTTTTTCCCCCTCTCTCTCTCGAAGAAGAAGAAGAAACTGTAATGACTTTTGCTTTGAAATCTGTGACTCCTTCCATACATGTTAACTCTAAACCTCCTTTTTTATCAAACATATGGTGTTCTTTCTTACAAAAACCATAAAGTTTTACAGATCATTATTAAATCTTGGATAACCCTACACGTAGGATGCACCGGGTGTAAAGTGATACCATAGAAACGAATAATAATTTGAGTTACGACTCTTCGGGGCTGCTTTTGAGGAAAATGACTCGTGCTGTGGCGTCTCATTTATAGCGATATTCAATAAATAAATGACGAGTGCAAATCTCACAGATCTAAACTGGTTATGTTTTCAAATCCAAATTCACATTTTTATTTGTCTCACACACACAACCGTACACAGTATGATGCAGAGAAACGCTTACACGGCTGTTTGTGACCTTGAAAAGGAAAATAGGAAGTAAAGGAAGTTAATACTGATAGAATATAAAAATATAAAACAAACATATGTATACAATTTTGTTAAAATAGAATAGAAGACAATAAAAAATTAGAAAGTAGAGAGCCTGTTTAATTTCTTTTTTTTTTCTTAAAATCAGTTCATCCTCCTAAACGCTGGACACATGGGCGACTCGTCAGCGCTCGGGGTTTTTATTACCGATGTTTAATAAGCCAGTGGGTGTTAATTACAGCTCTGGCGCGTCTCCTGTGTCTCTTACATCATCGGTAGGAGGCGATTCAGTCGGTTAAAAGCCCAGGGATCTGTGCGTGAAAACAGTTGTGCGTGCGTGTGTGTGTGTGTGTGTCTCTGCATGTGCGCTGACATGTAAAGAGAGAGAGAGAGAGAGAGAGAGAGAGAGACCCAGGTCATTACACTGACAGCTTCTAATTACTCTCGCGTCTGGAGAGTGACAATGCGCAGGGTGGAAACTAAAAGCAGCCGTGTAGAGTTACAGAGTTACAACATGACAATGGAGATGAATAAGTGAAGCAAAGTACAGTGTGTGTGTGTGTGTGTGTGTGTGTGTGTGTGTGTGTGTGTGTATAATAACCTGTCATTGAGTTTTTCCAACAGGTAGGAGCCGAGCCCGGACCCTGTGCCTCCGGCGATGGAGTGACACAACACAAACCCCTGAAACACACAGAAACAATTACAGCACGTGTGTGTGTGTGTGTTTGTGTGTGTGTGTGTGTGTGTGTGTGTGTGTGTGTGTGGCTGCATACTGTACAACACTCTGAGACCATAAGGACTATTTTAGGTGGTTGGGTCCACACACTCCATTCAGTGAAATATTCTTTAGCCTTACCACACACACACACACACACACACACACACACACACACACAGAGCGCTCTAATGTTAGGGAATGGAGTAACAGAGGGTAATTGCGACGACATGAACCTGACTGAAGCAGTTTTACAACTCTGTTGTTTTAAAGGGAGGGACGTTTCCTGCGTGCGAATTAAGCAGGCATGAAAAGACATGAAGTAACCGCCCACCCCATTCCCCCCCCCCACCTCCCCCGCTTCTGCGTATGATGTGTACGCACGTGCTCCCGAGATAAAGACGGGTTCTCTGGTTCAGAGCTGAAAAAGCGGGAATTAAAAAAAAATAAAAATAAAATAAAAAAACCCGTCACCGCTCCATCTGGAGGCGATCAGGACTCAGTTTTTTCTTTTTTTCCCACTTTGAGCTGCTCAAGACCTCACGAGAGACGTCGGGAAGTAGAAGAAGGATGGAGGAGGGGGAGGGGGGGGTTGAGAAGTAAAAACATTGGCTCGTTCATCACAGCTAATGAGGCTGACGTCTAATGAACAAGTGGAAATGGGGGGGTGGAGGGGGGTGACATAGTGGAAGAAAAGTCAGGGGGAAAAATTATGATTGAAAAATATGCTAACAAACCTGATTGCGCTATTGATAGCATGATAGCATTCGGTACGTACTAAAATAACACTCATTATTATAAAATAGCCCCGCTTCCTCTCTATTTACATTCTTGGATTTCAACTCTATACATAGACTTATTTAGAAAAATAATAAAAAATAAAATATATTGAGGTGTAACTTTTTCCCCGAACATCATACAAGGTGTTGTAGAGTTTTTATACAAAAGCTGACTAAATACCTTTTTACCCCCCCACCCCCACCACACCCGTACTCTGTGATCTCACCTCCAGACTGTCGCTGCCGTCTGCTTCTCGGTCGATGATGTCGAAGATGTCCTCGTGAATCTTCTCCCCCTGAAACGAACAAACCTTTCGTTACTAAACTTTTCTTTTTTCCTCAGGATATGAATAGAAGCTTGAGATAAAATTCTCGTTTAAAAAAAAAAAACGATGAACCTGAGAGAAGCCGCTGGCCCAGTTGTTTCCCGCTCCTCCTCCGTGCTCGGAGAGGTAGATGTTCTCGGGGTTGTACAGGTTGGCGTAGGGCGAGTTCAGGATGCTGTGGATGACTCGGGGCTCCAGGTCGAGGAGCACGGCTCGGGGGATGTAGTGCTCGTCGTCCGCCTGCAGGGGGAGACACGGTGGAGGGAAGCGTTTTTCTGTCAGATCTCTCTGATGGAATTTGTTCGCGTGTGGTGTTGAAGATCGTTAATGGTTTTGTCACTTGTGTAAAAAAAAAAAAAAACTTCAGGACAATGAGTTACTAGTTAACTTTTAAAAACCTGACAGACACGTTGAAACAGAAATTACTATCACATGTTCAAGCACAGGAGAGAGATATTATTTTCTTCACATCATTATAAAACTCCTGACTCCATTTTTGAGTCTGAAGATTTCTTCATCATCTCAGACGAATCATCTCTAACTTGGAATTTTGTTTTACCTCTCAAACACTTGGACTCTGGCTCCCTCTGCTGGCCGACTCGAGCACTTCTGCTGCTCCACATACCTACCTGACTGACTCAACTGCTCCCTGACATACACTGCATGACCATAAGTATGTGCACCCCTGATCATTAAACCTATATTTGCCTGTTGAATCCTCTTTGCTGTTGAAAAGCTATCTGTTGGCTGTAGAAATTATTTTATTTACCTTTTTGAAAAGACTATAACATCACTGTTTCGACAAGCTTTCGTATTCCTTCATTAAAAAAAAAAAAGTTTGCGGCTGAGCTGCGAGACACGGATGCGCCACTGTCTTCACTTCTTCATCAGAAGTGAATCTTTGTCCACGTAGGGCTGCGGCCAAACAGATGAAAGTCTGACGGAGCGAGATAAAGACTATAGGGAAGATTTAACACTTATGCGACCTTCCTTGAACGTCTCAATATTATATATTATTATCATGTGCCTGAATACACACTTTTTTGTGACGAAACACTTTCCCCACACGGCGTACGACGTCTTCCAGTCAAGTAAAATTTATTTATAGCACGTTCAAAAAACAACCGAAGTGGACCAAAGTTCTGTACAATGATAAGAAAAATAAATAAATAAATAAACAAAACAACCAGATTAAACAATAAAATTAAAGCAGCTGAAATTAAACTGTAAATAAAATCAGTTAATAAAAACTGTTATCAAATGAAATCATAATATACATCAAAATAATGTAATTAAAATAAGTAATCAATAAGAAGTAACAAAAAAATCTAAATGTCTCCACCAGGTGTTAAAGCCAGTGAAAAGAAGTGAGCTTTCAGTCAGGATTTAAAAGTTTCTAATAGTAAGCGGTAAACTGTTCCATCATTTAGGCACAGCGACAGCAAACGGGGACAGAGAGAAGTAATTATTCATCTTCCATAAACAACAGCAGCAGGTACACCCTCAGACCATCAGGCAAGTTTAAATATACGGCTGGACCAGTGATATTAAATCTCTGTGTGAATTCCGTCACCTGATAGAAGAACACATCTTTGCGGTCCGTGCCCTCGGTAGCGAACTCCTCCACGATGCCCTCTGGGCTGATGCCATGCTCGGCGCACAGCTGTTTCCAGAACTCAAAACCGACTGCAACACATTAACACACGTCATGGGCTCCGTTATTCACAAGCAAATATTTCCATTACACCCTGACTGAAATGTCTGAAGAACTTTGAATCCAACCACACCATTAAAACCAGGAGTGTATTACGACTCAAACGCACATACAGTACATCACTATTATTCTTCTATTTAAACTTCTGTACTATCCACAATGTTATGTTTTTTTTTTTACTCTGTCCAGCAAATTGAGCCATTTAAAGGATTCCATTTTGAAAAAAACACAACACGTATACACACATATACATTATTAATAATACCTCCTCACCACCTGAACTAATGAATAGATTATAAACTGTAGCACATAAAAATGCTTATTAAAGTAAAACAAAAAAAAACAACTCGATTTCATTATGTATCATGATTCTTTTGTGTGACGATTAATGTAGCTCTGTAAACTATTCACACATTGGCAGGCAGCACAGCATCCTGTGTCGCAGGAGCGAATTATTTGCTAAGCTTGTTTATAAATGTGATCAATTTTATATGGAAAAATAACATTTAATTGAATACACAAGAACAAGCTTTCAGACACATAAAAATACTCAATAGTTTCCTTTAGTCTTAAATTACACACATAAAATGACCACAATGAGAAATTAGTTAGATAACTGTGTGCATGGAGTTTGCGTGTTCTCTCCGTGCTTGGTGGGTTTCACCCGGGTACTTCGGTTTCCTCCCACAGTCCAAAGACATGTAGATTATGGTAACTGGTGGTCCTAAATTGCCCGTAGTGTGTGAATGAGCATGTGGGTGTGTTTGTGCCCTGTGATGGATTGGCACCCTGTCTTGTGCCCCAAGTCTCCAGGCCCCCCGCAACCCTGTATCCAGGATATAGTGGTATAGTGGGATGAGTGAGTGAGTGAGTGAGTATTTTTATGTCTGAATAAACCGATTAAACAAACTGACCTTAAAAGGACAACACAACAGGACACTTTTTTTGTTTTCATTCATTCATTCATTGTCTATTCCACTTATCCCAGGAGACTTAGGGCACGAGGCGGGGCCTGGACCGGGTGCCAATCCATCGCAGGGGACACACACATACAACACATTACAGGCAATTTAGGAACGCCAATTAACCTGCCCTGCATGTCTTGGCACTGTGGGAGGAAACAGGAGAACAGGAGAGAACATGCACACACAGACCTGAGGTGGGAGAATCGAACCCTCAACGCTGGAGGTGCAAGATTACAGTGCTAACCACTACACCACCTCAACAAGACACCCTTGTCTCTGATCATCCCGATCATCTAAGCAGGAAAGAAAACACTGACCATTTCACCATCTGATCCAAGAAGAAGAAAGAAAGAAGTGGGAGCTGATTAGTTGGTTCTTGTCACGTGACCTGGATTTTTTTTTTTTTTTTTTTTTTTTGGGTGCACTGTGAAAAGTTTTTTCCCAACTCGCTGCATGGAAAAACGCACGAGCGTCGCGACACACAGTTGTGACCGTTAATCATTTTGAACTCTGTGACGTTAAACACCGAAACGCTCGAGCGCTGCTAGCGTTGCCATGACAATGATGTCAAACACGGAAAAGATTACGTTCAGCCTTAACAGTCGGGAGATAAGGATCCAAATAATAAACTAAAAACAAACACCTGACAGTTTATCGAGAGGAATAGTATAACACGTTTTGATTGCAAGGTAGGAAACACAACAATATATTCATTCATTATATTGTATATTAGCATTGCTAATTTGTTTGAGATGTGGCATCGGTCCGGATCGACCTCCCTGTGTGGTTCGGGTCCGGATCGGAGTCTGGAGCTTTAAGAAACTCTGATATAAAGTACAGACAAGCAATATTATACTGATTTCTACTAATATATTCAACAATAATCTTACATCATTTGCTTTTTCTTGTATTTTTAGGAGCTGAGGCAAAAAAATGTAGTGGAAACTTAAAATCATAAAGGCTATTTCGTGAAGTTTACGAGGAGACATAGAATAAATCGATGTTTTGTTTGTTATTTTTGCGTAAACATACTAACCGACAATGCGCGCGCGTGATTAACGGTCCAGTGTTACACAACAACCTTGATAAAGCTATATTACAGATTATTAAAAGGTTCACATCACTGTTAAAATACATTTCAACGAATTCTGCAGCAACACCTACAGAGTCTTGTGCTGAGTTATGCTAAGCAACCCATGCTAGGTCCGCTAATGCTAGCTAGCTAGCAAACACTTCTCACATAAAACCGAAGCGCTATTTATTGAATAACTCTTCTTACTCTGGTTTCCGCACTGCCCCAGCTGCAGCGTTATGATCTCCCGAGGCATATCGTGTCTGTGTCAAATTCCTGCAAAATACGGTTTGTAGAAGAGACGCTGCTGTCAGCTCAGCTTACTGAATCTTCCCGCTTCAACACACAAAATACCGCAGTGCTAACGGTGGAGCTCACTGCGCATGCGCGGCAATGTCAACGCGCGCCGTTGCACGCTCACTGCGCACGCGCAGCGCCTTCTTCGTTACCGTAGAAACCATGTGAAGTGAGGGGAAAAATGGCGACTATTCCATACATTTCATTCATTTTATGAATAAACTACGTTTAGACTCGTGATGCACACATGATAACACGTTTTGCTAAGCAATACTGATGAGGTACTTTTGACATTAATGTATAAGGATTTAAAAAACAACAAAATAAAGCAGGCAGTTATAGAGAAATAAAATAATTAGATGTAATATCAGAAAAATTATTAACCACAACATTGTTTATTTTTCTGTAATCAAAAATTAAGCAGTCTTTCTCAAACAGAAGTAGAAAAACTACATAAAATATAAAAGCCTGACATTTAAGATTCTCCATGACATCGTTATATATGATACAGTACATATGCAGAAAAACAACTAAATAAATGGAAGTACTGTTTATACTTCTATACTTTCGTAAAGAGAATCATTACTGGTGACAAGACACGGATTCCTCAGTTTGAGCCTAAGAGTAAACAGCAGAGTATGGAATTAAAACATCCTTGATCGCTGACTTCCGGCATTCTCAAGGGCCAGTATTGGAACATTATCAGGAAAAAGGTTTAACAATAATAAACAGTGCTCATTATAGTGAGGTGCTATTTGAGGAGCCTATAGCATCCTGCCTATATAAATAAAGACATCACACGAAAAATATTGGAAGTTTTTATAATACGCAAATTATGTCATGCATTTGCTCAAAGGTGTAGTAGGTAATGGTTAGTTATGAGATTTGATGAAGAAACTTGGAGTTGAATAGAAGGAGCAAAGCGTAGCAAGAGATTGTGCAAAGACGAGACGTAAAGTGGTAATGACCACATTTTACTGAAAGTGACGTTCACACAGGATATCAGAATGTAAGATTCATGTGATAAAGGTGATTTTTCTTATTATTATTTGCTGTTTAACAGTGGTTGGAAACCAGTAGGTTATATTACCGCCAACTCTAGGACTCATTCTCCCTCATCTTCCCAGCCTCCTAAAGCCAATTTTCCCGACCAGCCTTCTTTAAAAACATCTAATGCTTCCTTCCCCGACCTTGTCCTGTTCTGTGTCTTGAACTTTTTGCCTGCGTTATCCGGCACTTCCACACACTTTTTCTTCTCCACTCTTTCTTCTCATTCTGTAGTTTGCATCACTGCCACCTATAGATCTCTCTCTCTTTCTCTCTCTCTCTCTCTCTCCTTCCTGTCCTTAAAAGCCAACTTTCCAGTCTAGTCTTCCTCAAAAACAACATTCAGCGCTCCCTTTCCTGATCAGTGAGTCCCCGTGCTAAAAGATCCTGAACATTGCCTTCTAAAGTATTCTCCCTAGAAATAATTATTTGTCTAAGGTTGAGTATCTTTGTGTTAAGTTGGACTGCTTTCGTCATCAGACGAAAGATGAAGTTTTGTCTTAAAATGACTCCAGCATGAAAATATGAACTAATCCCAGTAAAGATATTCAGTTTAGCTTTTCTAATTAATATCTATTGGTGCAGGTGTTTGTTTACATTGAGCAAGTAGCGCATTAGTAGCTTATTTTTAAAAGTAGATTACTGAATCTGGCACATACCAGTTTATAACATTGCTTTTACTTAACATTTTGGTTTTACTTAATGTGCAGGTTAAACTTCAGGCCGATATCTATAGTAAGTTCATTAAATTCTGTCCAGCGGTCGATTTAAGACGCGCCCACAGTTGCGGTTTAAAATGTGCGGTTTATAATCTGGCACATAACTTTATTTCTACTCAGCATTTTGATTTCATTCATGGTGCAGGTTTAACCTCAGACAAATACCCAAGTACTGCCAAAGTTTCATTACATTCTATTCAGACAGTTTTGTGTGATGCTGTGACAAAATCTGGCTGGACAGACATACAGACATACAGACAGACTAAGAAGCTTTATGAATACGGGCCTTGATGTTGCTTCAGTTGCTCAGGTCTAGGCTCTGCAACGTTATGTGGTAATAAAATTAAGTCAGCTGACAATCTGGATGTACTGAATGACCAGGTTATAACATCTATGGAGTTTTTCCTCCCGGATAGCACAGGAATCAACTTGTCAAATAGTGGTTCTGGGAGAACAAGGAATCATTTTCACACATGAACTGGCCACCACAGAGTTCTGAACTTAATTCTATTGAAAGTCTTTGGGTTGTGCTGGAGAAGTTTGCAGAGTGGTTTGACTCTCACCTTCAGTATGAGATCTTTATTCTCCATGAATTTTCTGTTATCGGAAATAATGTGATGTTGTTGAACAATGCTATGATGAATGCATGCTGTGTACATCCCATCTCATCTTCTATATCGCTTTATCCTGTATTCAGGGTCGCAGGTACCTGGAGCCTATCCCAGGAGACTTAGGGCACGAGACAGGCTGCCAATCCATCGCAGGACACACACACACTCACACTACGGGCAATTTGGGAACGCCAATTAGCCTAACATGCATATCTTTGGATTGTGGAAGGATTACCCGGAGGAAACCCACCAAGCATGGGAAGAACATGCAAACTCCATGCACACAGAGACGGGAATCGAGCCTGGCCGGGAATCGAACCCGGTGCAAGGCGACAGTGCTAACCACTACACCACCGATGCACGCTGTGGTCCAAGCTAAATGTGGGCTCTCAGAATGTACAGTTTTGGACCAGGCAGTATATATATATATATATATATATATATAAAAATACAAGTTATACAAGTTGAATTTTTTCTCTGTACTGTAATTGCCTTGTTATACCAGACAGACAGGAAATTCTCTGAGACAGGTTTCGGGTCCTCCAGTGTATGAACCGTAAAGAAATCATTGAAAGAGCGAGTTCTGACCCAATGTATAGACAAAACCTTTCTTTTATTTATATAGATTATTAATGTTGATGCGTCCAGTTCTTAGTCTGTTAATGAATACCCCCCCCCCCCAACATCCTTCATATTGACCCCAACATCCACATTTTTTGGTGGCTTCTTTTACACACTTTGCACAAATTGCATGAAATCATCTTCTGTTATGTGGCTTGTTTGACGTATTAGGAAAAACTTTTGGATAAGATTAGCCAAATACAGCTTTAAGGACTTTGTTTTTGCCCTAAAAGATGGCGGACAGGTTAGTTAGCTAGGGGACAGGGATGATGTCGATTTGAGACACACACACACACACACCCTCCCTGATGTCACCGAGTGCTCCCTTCGAAGTGACAAAATGACGGCGACCACTTGAGGGATAAACCCGGTGTGTGTATGTTTTAACCAAGTTTTTATTGCTAGTCAAGTAAAATCCAGTAGTCTGAGGAGGTCAGTTCATGGCGTCATCAAACCGCGACGTTTCTATCTACGCTGCTAAGCTACGCTAAACGTTTTTTTTGTTTTGTTTTCAGTTCGTTTGCTGATATTTAATTAACGTTAATTCTTGTTTATATTTTTAAATTTAGTCCCAGATTTTTATTGTTCCTCTATAATAGTTTGTAGATATAAACATGGCGCAGGAGAGCAGCAGCGAGACGGGAGACGTGGACCGAGCCAGCGGAGACTCGATGCAGCGCACCCCGGGCGGAGATGTGCTGAGGCGGCGGTGGCGCTCAGGAAACACCGAGGCGCAGGTGCGGGCCGTCAGGGGGACGCTGATGGACGCGCTGGGAGCTCATGAGCGGCTCATCACCTACGTGCAGGCCGTGCTTCTGTGGGAGAAGCCCGCACACAGCGTGGTCCTGTACACCCTCACCAACTGCGGCTTCTGGTGAGATGATCATGTTGATTAAAAATGCATCCATGACAGCACACACACACACACATACAGGAAAAGAGTCTACAATTGATGTTAAAATTCATTACAGATTTGGATTATTTATAATCTTTATATAGTTTGCTTCCTTATGAGAAAACACTTGTTTTGTTTCGATGAGTCATCCTGTACTAGTCTTCCCTTCGTCCAATGAGGTGCTCTCGAGACTGTATATGTCCCGCCCCCTGGGGTGTGACCTGCTCTACTGTAGGAGCTTGTTAGCAGCATGCAGCATGATGTGAGTTCATTCATTTCAATAAGGGCTTGAATGTGGCTGGTTATACACGTCGTTTCTGCTGCAGTTATTTTGTGGGTCTGTTTGCCAGCTGGATGTCCGATTATGTCTGATCACTTTGGAGTGAAGGACCTTGCTCAAGACTCCAACAGTGGCAACCCGGCGATGTCAGGGCTCAAACCAGGAACCTACTGATCAGGGGAAAATAAACAAAAGAGTTGCGTATTATCTGTAGGCAGAGTAAAATCATTTGACGAAAGTTCCAGAAAATTCCTATCACAGGGGAATCAGCAGGTACAAATCCACACCTGGTGAGCTAAATCAGTACAAAAGAGAGCTTTAGGTATAGAGTTAGACCCTGACTTACGAACCAGTTGTGTTCTGGAAGCACGTTTGTAAGTCGGATTCATTCGTAAGTCCTTTACACCTTTGACATGAACATACAATGTAAGGCTTAAAAAAACAAACAGGTTTGTTGTATATTGTATATAATTAATTGTAAATATTGGTTTCTGATATTTTTTGTACAATACACGCGAGCTACTTCCGCGAAAGTTCGTAGATCTGTATCTGCGGAAATTCGTAACTTCAAATGTTTGTAAGTCAGGAACTTGCTGCAGTCTGTAATACAGGGTGCATATTAGGCATCCCATAATACTCAGCAGCAGGGTTGAGTCTAGACGTTGCTCCGATTTCTGTGCTCGAAGATCGGACTCGTCTGATATCGATCACGGGTGTGTGTGTGTGTGTGTGTGTGTGTGTGTGTGTGTGTGGGGTGGGTATTGAGATCTTTTGTTAAAGGTGTTCTATTTCTTATTTATCACAGTGGAAAAAAAACATGAATGTGCAAACTAATGTAAGATGCATGAGAAAGTATTGTAAATGTAAAACTTTTATGCAACATATTTCATTCTCTTGTTTGGTGTAGGTAATAAAGATTCATGAAGAAACTGAAACCAGTAGAATGGCTTATCACAGACCGGACTCTCACACACCCTGAAATGCTTATCTAAAATGCGACTGTCCTGCTATACTCACTGGTTATCACATGCAGCACATGGAACAAGGCTGCGTCGATGAAGAACAATGTTTTGGAATAAACTCACACATCACGGCCGCTCATCAGTGAGCAGCGAGGACGGGCGTTTCTTTATAAATATCAGACATTCTGCATGTTTTAAGAGATGGTCTGTTCCTCTTATCATCCAGAATGCTGAATAGTCACTCACTGTAGGGCTGCTCCGATCGATCAGGAATCAGATGATAATGCGATTGTAAAAATGTATCTGTAAGAATCGTCTGCTTTTAACATTCGCATTAAGGTCTGTGTTCTCAGAGTGTCTGCGTCGCTGACTCCTGCTTCCTCTCTATGTCGGAGACAGATGGCGCCTGGCTATATTTAGACTGACAACCGAGACAAGCAGGCACACGCGAGACAAGAAACCGCATCTTTATTTACCGCTCCGAAGATCCGCCACGTTCACATCATATTAATCTATATAAAACATTTAAGATTTGGGATTCGATCGCATCACACTTCTCTTCTGTCAGGATCGTCATTTATACACGGTATAAATAAAAGAGACGATGTCATCACGGCTGGCGACGTCGTGATCCTCGGTAAACACTCATAGCCCCGCCCCTTATTGCTAACAGAGCAGATATTAAGTGTCCAGCCTGATCACACGCATTACTCATCCCGAACAACCTGTTCAGCCGAATTTCAGCGCTCGCAGCATCCGGCACATCACACACACACACACACACACACACACACACACACACACACACACACACACACACACACACACACACACACACAGCTTAAACACAACAGAAGCGTTTCAGCCTGACATCGGTCTCAAAACATGTACACGCTGTCTCGTGCTTCAGTTGATTATGAATATGAAACCACTTTTTTATATTGTATGAATTTGTACAAGACTATGAAGAAAAGGTGGAAGGTGTGAGGAATGTTCGGAACGGTTATTCTTACACCTCAAGTGTGTTGTGAAAATAGCCCGGGTTGTGGTGATGTGGTTGTTGCCCCCGTAGGCCCCACGTCACCAGGTTCAGATTTCAGACCTCTCGTTTTTTTTTTTTTTTTGTGGCTGGACCCGACCCCAGGTTTGTCAGCTGAGAGCCGGAACGTTTAGAGTCAGCGTTTTGTTTTGTTTTTTCTTTGGAGAAGTCGTAAGGTTTCAGCTGTGCTGCTGTTTACTTCAGTTCATCTCTTCAGACTTTCAGGTCTCGGAGTAATAATGGGTTCAGTACTAAGACGCTTAAATACAAGAGGATAAAACAGAACAAATTTTAAAACAGAGACTTGTCTCTGTCATGATGAATCCTGCTCTCTCGCTCTCTCTCTCTCTCTCTCTCTCTCTCTCTCTCTCTCTCTCTCGGCTCAGTCTTTATTATTCCACTCCTTCCCTCTTTCGTGCCTCAGGTATTCCCCCTTGCGCTTGTCCTTTTGTACTTGTCTCAGTCCTCAGCAGGAAAGAAATCCTGAAAGAAGAGATTTAGAGATTTGAGAGAGACATTCTGACTGAGAGGGAAAGAATTAAAATATTGATACAAGATACTGAACTACTGTATGCTTCGGCTAAAGCAACAAAAAACGAGCCGTAAACTTCACTGTAGTGTGTTTATTAGCAATGATAATTTCACACTTACAGTACGAGTTGCTTTGCTTTAGAACTTAAACAGGAATAAACTAAAGACGAGTTTAATTTAATAAACTCTGGCTGTAGGATTTATTTTAATTAACTTTTTTAGAAAAGACAAACCCATCATTTTTTTTCAGGCGTAATCTCCTTGCTTTTCGGTCTTACTTTTTAGTTCACGTTTTACGGCCGAGCCGTGAGCCAGGAACGCACCGCTGTCTTCATATCTTCATCAGAAGTGAATCGTCACAAGGTGTGAAAGTCTGATGGAGGATGTGAGGAGGCTTTAACACACCTCAAAACGACAGTGTGGGCAGAAGTGTGCGGACATCCATCGTCATGCGAGATCACGACGCCCCGAAGCCGAATTTTAGGCTTCAGATCTTCAATAAGCGTCTCACTGTAACGAGCACTGTGGATTGTTGAACCTTTCGAATTGTTGGATGGTGTTCCAATACTTATGACCCTCGAGATGAGAATCGCAGAAAACTGGGAAAACACTTCTGTTTATGCCCTTCTGTCCGAGTTGTTTCGGCACCAGGTGCACCCTCAGACCACACAACAATAATAATAATAATATCTACAATGAGTGTGTGAATGTGTGTGTGTGTGTGTGCCCTGCGATGGATTGGCACCCTGTCCAGGGTGTACCCCGCCTTGTGCCCTAAGCCTCCTGGGATAGGCTCCAGGTTCCCGCGACCCTGAATAGAGGATAAAGCGGTATAGAAAATGAATGAATGAATAATATCTACTTTAACTTTTTTTTCTTTTCCCTATGTGAACATGAGTATGATGTCATCTTGGATATCTGTACAGCTAGAGATGAGCTGTGACCATTTCAGCCGGTTCATAAAATCTTTTTACGTCAAGCCCATTTTTTTTTTTTTCTGTCTTCCAAATGTCTCCTCCTCAAACATCATACTTCTTTCTGAGATTTAAACAGGAAGCGATCAAACGCAGGAAACATCTGGGCAGGAAATCTGTCCTGTGATGTGTTTATCGGTACCGAGATCAGCATAACGAATAAGTATTCGAACCATAAAGCATAACCCTGAAATCTCACTTCTGCACCAGGAGCCATAGCAGCGTCAGACGATGACATCACTGTCAATCTAAATTCAGAGCTCGCAGCACATCTCGGTTCACAGCACATCAAATCACAGCTGTGTTGGATTTCCCGTGAAGTAATTTGTTGTGTTGTGAAGACACACACACACACACACACACACACACACACTCCTAAGGAGAGGAGCGCACAGGAGGAAGTAAGTGTGATTCTGATTTGTCTCTCTCTCTCTGTGTGTCTCTGTCTCGCAGGTTTTTTGCATTGAGCTCGTTCAGGCTGATCTTCCTCCTGGCATCGGGACTGGCGCTGGCGGTCTGCGTCGACATGTGGAGGAGCAAGATTTGGCCCAAGATCAAAGGTAGTCACGAATGCTATCAGCCAATCATGAGCAGCCCTGTAGCGTCATCATTAAAATCAACAAACTTTCATTTACAAATTTATTCATAGGCTGAGAGAATTTTGAAACAGGAATTCCAGATTTCCAGATGATTGTCTCTTCAGGAGGGTGTTGGTTGCCATGGTAACAGTGCAGCCACACGGATACAGAGACTGACATTATATAAATCAGCTATCTGTACAGGTAGTCCCCGACGAGTTCCATTTCTGGAGCACGTCCGTAAGTCGGATTTGTTCTTAAGTCTGACAAAGTGGGACTCGTACGTCTTTGACACGAATATAAAATGTAAAAGCAGACCAATCAAACTTGAGTAAATCTCTGTCCACTTTCCCCCACACTGCCATCATGTGCCCAAAAACCGTAACCGCGCTTAAGGAAATGAATCTACACACTTCAAATGTAACAGCGCCTTTAAATCGTGATTTTGTCTCAGAGCTGTTTTCCACTGTATCGGACTGTGAACTCTATTTTGTTGAGGATTTTCAAAAATTAGGATTATTCACCATCAGGACAGCTTTACAGGACGGACATTTTCTATCATCGTGCTCCAGGACTGATTCATTGAAACCGATGAGGCCGTGACTCATTTCTCCCGCACATGCACACATGTCCGGACTTTGGACATTTTATACATTCACTAACACACTGGTAATATTGTGTATAATTATAAACATTGGTATCTGGTGCACTGCAGTGTCAATTTTTTTGTACAATACACGTGAGCTACTCCTGCGATTGAACCGCAAGTAGAACCGCGGTCTGTTCGTATCTGTGGAAAATTCGTAACTGTTTAAGATTGTAAGATTTTTTCCTTTTTTTTTATTGTTGTGTACATGTCTTTTTACGAAACAAAAACACACCTTTCGAAAGAATATTTAGATCTAAAAAGTACTAAAAACATTTTTTTAAATCTGCATTAATTCTTTTATAAATTCCTAACGTTCACGTGTTCGTCTCTTCACAGTGAAGCGTGTGGATGAGGGTGAAAACGAAAGGTATAGTATTGCGTGTGTGTGTGTGTGTGTGTGTGTGTATACATATTATATGTGTGAATATGTAACGAGTGCAGACATCATCAGGTTGCTAAACTGATTATTTGTTGTGTGTGTGTGTGTGTAGTTGGGGTCTGGTGCAGCCCGACACCCTGAGCGTACCCGAGTTGTGCCACTACACGGCCGAGGTTTGGGTGAGCGGAGCCTCGCGTGCCGCCGATGTCATGGAGTATAAACGACACAACCCCGGACAGGTGAGTTTTATACAGCGCGCAGCTCCAGGAATCAACAACGGGTTTTAGAACTTTTAGGTTCAAGGAAACAAATCCTGATCTTTTAGAAGAAGAAGAAGGTGGACAAAGATTTTATTTCATCATCTAGATAAATCGTACAGCAGCCTGTACAGGAAGTAAACAAGGCAGTCAGGTTAATCTGTTGAACCTGGTTACGTGTTTACACCGCGTTCCAAATTATTATGCAAATTGGATGCAAGTGTCATAAACATTAAATGTTTAGTTTTTAAATTAAACTCATGGATGGTGTTGTGTCTCAGGGCTCTTTGGATCA
>JAQKPX010000008.1:4603061-4618788 GCA_030068255.1 Clarias angolensis
CACACACACACACACACACACACACACACACACACTCAAACGGTACATTTCACTCGATTAACATTTTATCTGCGCTATTAAAGTCAGCAGAAGTTCCAGAACCGACCGAGTTAATGTCAAGATGGTCCGGTTCAGATTTTGTTTCCGCGGTGCTGGAAAAAAAAAAAAAAAAAAAAAAGGGAAGTTCAAACCTGGCGACCGACGCCTTTATGCATCACTCAGCTCTGCTGTTTTTCAGAAACAGGCTTCACGTGTTCTTTGAACGAATCCCGTAAACGGAGAGACGTAATAAGGACGAGACGGGGTCGGTTTTAAAGCAGGCAGCAACTTAAAACAAACATTTTATCAGGAAGACCTGGACAGTAAGGACGATTAATTATCCAGTGAGCCGATCACATGGCAGCGGCGTTACTCTTAAAGTGATCCAGATACAGGTTGAGAGGTTGTTGAGCATCGGTTCCACCTGGTACAAATACTCACATAATCACGCTTTACAACCTTGGAAAAGCAGAAAAGCATCTCGAACCGGACGACACGTTCCAACCAAGAAAACGAAGAACATCGCGGCATTCAGATAAGAACTCTAAAGGATCCGTGACCCGGACAGATAAGAGTAAGAACGCAAAGCCGCAATAATTTGTCTCGAGATACCTGACCCGCAGTCTTAATTAAAACCTCATGCTGAAATAATTTATATTAGTTGAATTATGAGATTATTAATTCACAGTCCTTATAACTTGGTGTGTGAGTTAGTGTTAATAGGAAGTGGTGTGATGGTGTGCAGTGAAGCTTCGTACGTTTGTTTGCTGTGGAGTTTTTTTTTTTTTTTTTTTTTTTTCTTCGACGATCTGCTTCTGCTTTCTAGTGTAGTTTAACAGTATCATGGAATCCTACTTGACTTTTGCTGGACAAATGGAAATTTGCTGATCTTCGCCGTAGATGTACGTACGTACGAGGAGCGTTCAGGTCAAACCAGGACATTTGATTGTGCAGAATAACAGAACACAGTCATGAGAGTTTAAAAACTTTATTTCTCTATATAATCCCCTGCTATACTAATACTAATTGACTTATCCCAGCGTTTCACTAGTGCTTCAATATCATCGAGGTAGAAAGTTTTCACAGGATCGGTATGAAGCGCTGGCCTCCCGGGAACTCCGTGTGGAAATGGCTTCATCCTCGTATAAATCATTATATTGTCGTATATTCCGCTACACTTTGTCTGCTATAGACTTCACATGAACATATTTTTTTTTTGAAAAAGGAATAATTTGCAGAAACAATTAGACAAAGTTCGATTCTCACGCCGTACCTAATTACATTTAAAAGTACTAATTACAATAAAAGTTGTGGAACGTTTACAAAACGTTAAAAAGTTATGAAATGTTTTAGCAGTTTTTTTTTTCCCTCACCAGCATTATACTTATCTCTCTATCTCTTAAAATTAATAATGAAGGGGAAAAAAATGCGTTTTACAGAAACGTCTGACTCGGCGTGTGAACCGTCAGGTTTGGGTTTGTTTGGTAACACGTTTTTAATCCGTCTTTTCTTTTGCAAGGAAAAGCTGCACAATGGAGTAAATCTGGGGCTGTTATAAATTATACATTACAGATGTTTTTTTAAATTCATATTTTTCAAGTAATAAAATCCTTTAATGAAAGATCCTTGATTCAGAAATGTCACGTTCTTCAATTCTGATTTATTTATTTTTTTGGTCATGTCATGACGGGTCACATTCGTAATTACAAGTCACTTTGTCACTTGTGTCTGACTGTAATGTGGACGTGTCTGTCCTCTATATGATGACACCGGATACAGATGTTGTAAAAGTGATTGCAAGGAAAATTTGTTGATATCTGATATGGAGGCCGTTTTTAAGATGAAAGAAAAGAACCAAAATGTTTTGTTTACATTTACATACAACTTTAATTTCCATCATCATCACTTATTTGGGATAATCCTGTCTTTTTTTTTTTTTTTTTTAAGGACATTTTATTATAAAATATCATCGTTCCCGCCTCCACCAAGCCTAAAATTGTAAAAAAACAAAACAAAAAAAAACAGGTTCTGATCTTTTTATTTCATTTCCAAAAGAAATTCAAAGCTCAATAGGAGAATATTAACTGGCCTCTGTTTCTTTTCTTCTGTTAAGGTACTTACTTCCAGCCTTATCTGTCCATCTGTGGTGTTGTTATCTTCACATTATGCTAGCTAAGGATGGTTGGTCTGTTTTGGCGACTTAATTTAATAGAAACTGACATTCTGATGTAACTGACTAAGAGGAGGGGTCAAGTCGCAGCTCGGATATTCTCTTTCTTTATCTTCATAGGTGTAACTTAGACATGTGCCAATATATCTCTATATCATGTATCGTGATATTACAGACCCACGATAAAATAACATACTTTTTCAAAAACACTTTTGTTGGTTAGAGGAAACCTGATAATATATTTATATACGTTTTAAAAAGTGGCGTCTTTTTAGCTGCAGAATAACGTTTGAGCCATGCAGTAGGTTTTAAAGCAATATTATGACGATAACGTAAATCCATTATCAGGCGATCGATCACGTTTTTGTCTTATATCGGCGCGTGGTCCAGTGCATATTTTATTTTAAGGAATAAGAATTGAGCTCAGCACAAAAACCTGATGTGACAAACTGTTATTAAAATGACAAGCCACATAAATGACATGTAATGAATAATATTTCCATCAAAACAATTAATCCCATTTAAATGCTGACTGGTTCTCTTTCCATGCTGTCTTTTCATGAGGAGAAACATCACTGCTGGTCATTTCATTCATCAGTTCATTCACCTGATGTGAGCCAGACAGAAAAGAATACTTTACATTGAAAATCATAAAACAATTGGGTTTTATTTTGGGGAGAATATCCAAAAATATATATATATATTTGTAAATGTGCTGTGTTGAAAAAGTCATTGGTTAAAAAAAATAAAAAAATAAAAAAAGTCAGTTCAGACTGTCTGTATTCACCTCATAACATGAATGACTTTTTCTAGAAAAGAAACAGTAATTTAATGGAATGTGTACTTTATAATAAAGATGATATTCTATAGTTTAAGTGTTGTGTACATCTGATAGATCTTCTGTTCCTCTGTACATCTTTTGATATGTTTTGATGTGGAAGTGAATAAATTCTGAAATTAAAGCAAATTGGCACTTTTTGAATGTCTCTGGTCCCTCCCCCCCCCTCTCTCTGCTCGTTTTGTCCTTGAATATATCATCACTTTAAGGACAAACAACAATTTATTCCAAAAAAAATTTAACTGTGACCTAAGACACATGATGGAGAAGTTCTAACCATGTCAGAATTTATTTTAATTGAAATCTCAGCATGCAGGCAACAGCATAATGATGTCATGAAACCCAGGGACAGCTACAGGTAATTAAGTGTAGTGTTTCCCAAAGTGTGATCGCCCCTAGTGGGCTGTAAGGAGGCTACAAGTGGGCTTCAAAAGGTCATTTATAACAAATGTTTTTAATTTTCTGTTTTGAAATTAGGTTCTAAAAATTATTAACATTTTAATATTTATGATTCATTATTTACATTTAAAAAGTAAACAGAACTAAGGAATAAAAAAGCCATGGGATTTCAATTATCTATATACTTTATTTATCTTCGGTCTCGTGTGTTGATCCGAGACAAGATTTAATTGTTTTCCTATCGTCGTTGGACAGGGCAGTACAATGAGATTCATTGTATATAGAAATGAGCATAGAGCATTTCTATAAATGGTTTAGAAATTAGCAACTCTTCTTTTTTTTCTTGTTTTACAGCAAATAAGGTGTACTACAGACAACAATATAAAGACATAAGGGTTAAAAAAATATAAGTAGGATGTACATATACAGGTGAAACTCGAGAAATTAGAATATCGTGCAAAAATAAATTTTATTTCCCTCCTTATGGAGGATGTCCATGATGGTTTTCTGCACAACTGTCAGGTCAGTAGTCTTTCCCATGATTGTGCTCCCTACTGAACCAGACTGAGATACCATTTAAAGGCTCAGGAACCCTTTGCAGGTGTTATGGCTTAATTAGCTGATTAGAGTGGGACACTTTGAGCCTAGAATATTGAACCTTTTCACAATATTATAATTTTCTGAGATTGTGGATTTGGGCTTTTCATGAGCTGTAAGCCGTAATCATCTCAATTATGACAAATCACGGCTTAAACTATCTTGCTTTGTATGTAATGAGTCCATCTCATCTATTGGTTTCACCTTTTAAGTTGCATTACTGAAATAAATTAACTTTTGCACAATATTCTAATTTTTTGAGTTTCACCTGTATTGCAAATGTGCAGTTGGCTCAGGTTGTGCACAGTTCAGTATTCCAGTGCAAAGTTGCAGGTTATGAATGTTAATAGTTATTATAAGTTATGATCAAAAGAAGAACATAGCAAATGAGGAAGAAGAAGATTAAAAGGATCAAGTTGACTGGAGAAGATTTTCATATTTCATACTGGACAGCCAAGATTGGGAATGGCTGCCATTGTTATCCTGATGGAAAATCTCCTCAATACTTTAGGCTCACTCTGAAGAGTGTTGGTATCTTCTGTTTATGCATGTTTCATTAATAAAAAAAAAAGAAAGATAAAACTACTTGTTTTTTTTCTCCCCCATTTTTGTTTCCAAACTCAAATGAAAAAAAGAAAAACCTGATAACAGCTTGTTTTCCTATTTCGAATTGTGTGCACAAATCAAAAACAATTGTGTATTCAAACAATACGATACAGTGGTGTAGTGGTTAGCACGGTTGCCTTGCACCTCCAAGGTCCGGGTTCGATTCCCGTCACTGTTTGCCTGTTCTCCCTGAGCTTGGTTGGTTTCCTCCCACAGTCCAAAGACATGCAGATTAGGCTAATTGGTGTTGATTTGGCACCCTGTCCAGGATGTACCCTGCCTCATGCCCTAAGTCTCCTGGGATAGGCTCCAGGTCCCTGCGACCCTGAATACAGGATAAAGTGGTGTAGATGATGAGTGGTGTGACCTGGATGCTTTTGCTTGTTATATGTATAATCGATAATGTTGTCTTCAATCAATTCATTAGTTAGGTTTTACCTGAGGTGCATGGCAATTTTTGTAACATTTATCCTAAGGAAGCAAAACATCTAACCCACTGAAATGCCTTAAACAAGCATGATAGGCAGGTTTGATCAGCTTAATTGGGCATTTAGTGCTGATTACATCCCGAATGCCTATCTTTTAAAAACATAAGTACCTGCACAAAGTGACATAAAAGACAGCTGGACAGGAATCTGGCGAAGGGTACGGGAGAAAAAAAATCTCTCTCTCTCAAATCCAATGAAGATTTTATACATGAAATGACGACAACAATAAATCTTCTGCAGCATTGTCACATTTAGAGATACGCAGGGGATGCTTGGAAATGAGTATCTGCAGATTCTCTGTGAAACACTATGTCATCCGGAGAAAAAAATATTATCTAGCACAACACGTGAAAAGTCATGAAAATGGAAAGTGCTTCCTCGGAATCCATTATTTCCTTTTTTTATTTGAGGACAAAATTGTTTTTGATTTGAGCACATAATCGGCTATCAGAAAATGAGCTGTTATCCTTTTTTTTTTTCCATTTGGGTTTGGAAATGAAAATTGAAAAGAATTCAAGTTTCATTGTATGAACAAGGTTTATATAACCCTAACCCCAAATCTAGGTTCGATTCCCGCCTCAGGTCTGTGTGCATGTTCTCCCAGTGCTTGGTGGGTTTCCTCCGGTTTCCTCCCACTGTCCAAAGACATACGGATTAGGCTAATTGGAGGAAAAATGTCTAAGAATGGACTATGCAATCCTTGCAAACTCCATGCACATAGACCCGAGGTGTGTATCGAACCCGGAGGTGCAAGGTGACAATGTGAACCACTACACAGTACGGCCCAGAGGTCCGACATGCCACACGAACACATGCCACCCCATCGCAGTGCAGAGACACACACTCACACTACAGGCGATTTGGGAACGCCAGTGAACCTGATGGTTTTGGACTCTGGGAGGAAAATGCAGTAGATCAGAGAAATGATCAAACATAAAACTTGATAACAAAATGGCATCTTGAAGTGAAATTTTGTGTGACCAGACTTTAAAACTTAAGGTGTGGGTGAATTACATGAAAAAGAGAAACACATTTTAAATATTAACATTTCACATCTTTAGTTTTTTTCATAAAGCACTTGACATCGAGTGTTCAGTGCTTGGCCCCAAACTCTCTTGTCTGAATAGCTAGCTAGCCGTCGCTAACCGGAAATGACATCACGGGCGCGTCACTAATGATGCGCGCGAAACCTAAGAGGAATAACCAGAACACGATTTAAGGATTGTTCCGTCGCTGTTGAGGATTGAAAATGAGTAAAAAAGACTCCGCGGGTAAATGTAAACATTATTTATTGTCTGTGTAAAGTAACTGACAATACTGATTTATTTTACTTCATACGAGTATACTTTGCTAGCTAGTAGCGAAAACGCTAACAGGTTTGCGTTTCACTCTGTGCTACGATTGGCTAATGAATTGTTCTAGCTAACCCCATTGGCTGTGTTCTGATGAATAGCCAATCGTAGCGCAGGGGGCGGGAGCAAATCAGACAAGTGTGGGCGGGACTTATTAAAAAACTTGTGTAAATGTTTAAATTTATGTGTAAAATCTTAGTTTTTTTTGTGTGTGTATGTCTGTTCAATGTTATTCCAGCAGCAGACATCATCCTGTCCTATCTGAATGAGAAAAACAGGCCGTACAGCGCGCAGGATGTGTTCAGTAACCTGCAGAAGCAACAAGGACTCGGCAAAACGGTATCAGCAAAAAGCTATAGCTCATCGCTGTAGGGTTCTCGATTCTGATTGGTCAGAATGTGTTGAGGAGGGTTCTATAAGAGCTGTAGCTCAGAACACAGGTTTATCTGAATGCACTGGTTGAACAAAACATATAATAATAATAAGGCCTTAATCATGCTTCATCACTGATATGGTGAGGTTTTTCTTCATTAAGGAGACATTTATTTACCATTTATGTAAGAAGTCTACAGTGTCTGCGCTCATCAGTGAAGCTGTAATGTTACAAGGAGGTATAAAAAAATTGTCTTTGTGGCAGATTTGCCCAGTTTCATGTAGAAGTTCATGTCTGCTCTTTGTTCTAACTTGCTGCTCGTAATGAAACAGCAGATGTGGTCAGAATAACACAGCTCCTGGTTTACACAGGATGATGTCTTTTGGCACACTGACTTATGAAGGTCGGTGCTCCCTGTGACTGCAAGTGCTGCCACCTGTTGGCGTGTTACAAAAAGTCTTGAAACTATTTGATACAACCTCATATGTCTTTGGATGTTTCATGTAGAATTGGGTTCTTTAGCATTATGTACAGGGTGATGCACTGTGTCTGTAGTGATTACTCAGAGAGACAGTGTGTGTGTGTAGGCGGTGGTGAAGGCCATGGAGCAGCTTGCACAAGAAGGCCGTATCAGAGAGAAGGTCTACGGCAAGCAGAAGATCTACTTTGCAGATCAGGTGTGTATCTAACACCAGCCAGATTGTTTTGAGGTTAATAGGATTAATACGGGTGACTGGACGCAGTTACTGTGGGAAAATAAATCAATCGATTTCTGGTCAGAGAATGTACGTGTACATGTGTGGAAGTTTTGTTTGTTTTAATCCCTAGTTAAATACCCGGGAAATTTGCCTCTTTTATATCCACCTTCTGACACATATTTAAAGCAGTTGGTGATGCATCTATCAGTGAGAAAGACACACCTTTAACATTGTGTGTGTGTGTGTCTTAAATATCCATCCCAGTCTCAGTTTGCCGATGTAAGCGATGCGGATCTAAAGCAGATGGATTGCCGCATTTCTGAGCTCAACCACCAGGTAGAGGCGGTGACGCAGACCTGCAGGCAACTCGATACAGGTACACACACACACACACACACACACATATGCATGCTGTATATCACCTGTACAATATAAAACTGTATGAAGGGTTTGCTTTAAAAAAGTGTTTTCTTTAACACCACCTGAGCAGCTGCAAACCAAGAATTCCTATGAAATGTGTTCGTTATGGTCAAGCATCGTTTCCATAGTAACTGTTCATTCACAGGGACTCGCACGGTAAGTGATGTACATCTCGATCTGAGACTAATTATAGAAGTGTTTTGCTGTTTAACAGCGAACAATGTTAGTTTATACGATGACGTTTTTCATAAGAAGACGTTCAGTCAGCATTTCTTGAAGGAGTCTCCAGTAGGGACTCCAAGATCTGGGAATCACTAGTCACAGCCCGAAACGATATTATCATGATACCTACGCGCTGAATCATTTAATATTCTTTAAGTATCACGACTTTATAAATATCACAATTTGATATTGCTTTTTTATTTATTCTATTTAAACAATACAAACTTCAACTTTAAATATTAAGAGTTTACCATTTAAATTCAAACTAAATTAAACAAAAAAGTACATAGATACGTGCCTCTCAGTAACAATGTCATGCGCCATCATTATTACAGTATGTCCTCGACTTATGAACATCCGAGTTACGAATTTCCACTGATACAAACAGACTGCGGTTCTCCGAACATTCATAGGTGCGAACAAATCAAATCGCGAACATTTCCTTAGGTGCGGTTATGCTTTTTGGCCACTTGATGGCAGTGTAGGGAAAGGGGACAGAGATATAAAGATTGGTAAGTTTTACGTTGTGTATTTGTGTCAAAGGCGTATAAGACTCACTTCAGACTTAGAAACAAATCTGACTTATGGACTTGCTCCCAGAATGAAACTCGTTCGTAAGTCGGGAAAATTGAAACAGGAACTAACTTTTCTTTTCTTCTCCACATGTCCGACAAAATAAAATATAATTCTAAACCTATAAAATTAGTACAAGTTTAAAACTTGAAGGTTTCAAGGTTTGACGTCTTCGTCTTTAACAAGAACGACGCACACATGGGGAAAAATGTCTGATTTTCCCATTCATCCAGTTATCCATGAAAATGTCTCTTACACCATTCATTTTCACATTCTTTGCTGTGTGTGTTACTTTTCTTTTCTTCATGCAGAGCTGAAGGAGCTGAACAACTCACTGACCACGGCGGAGATGACGACGCAGATTAAGGAGCTGAAGGCCGAGTGTGAAGGCTGCAAAGCACGACTGGACAAAATCAAATCGGCCACCAATCACGTCACGCCCGAGGAGAGAGAGAAGGTCGGGGATCTCTGTTTAACCCACACACACACCAAGCCAGTGTGTAACAATGTAAACTGGTGACACTACATATTAGTTTATAGTGTGAGAATGTTCACTTTCATATTCTAGAAGTGTAATGTAAAAAAAAAAAATTTTTTTCCTGCCCTTAAGCAATGCTGTGAAAAACAATATTCGTTCATTATTCAAAAAATTTATTTGTTAGTTTTAAGGCCCAATTTCAGGAACCAGCTAGATGTACGTGTACATGTGTGGAAGTTTTTTTTGTTTGTTGTTGTTTTGTTTGTTTTAATCCCTGGTTAAATATCCGGGAAATTTGCCTCTTCAATATCCACCTTCTGACTTGAACACTAGGTGTCGCTATAAGCTAGAAACCAGAACCGTATGAGCTCCTGGACATCTGACATTACTGACAGTGCATCTCGATTGAAGTACACTTCAGTCAATTCAGCCATGTTAAGTGTGATTCCAAACCGCAGGGAGCGAAAATGTTTAGTTCCAAGGGAACTGAGAACGGTGTAGGGAGCAAGTGACAAGTCACACATAACCAGTTATACATATTTTAATAGCGTATGTTTTATAACATATTATCAGTTATTGTTTCATTACAAATTCAATATTTAATGTCCGTAGTATTAAAAAAAAAAAGAAAAACAGCAGCAGCGACAGGTATCTGAGGTGCTTACGTTACCATGGTAACGCAGGGAGGAAGTGAGGTCTGCGCCGGGTGACTTCGTGGATGGTTTTGTAGAGGGAAATTCCCATCAGGTAGGGAGTAGGGGGCACCTTGTGAAGTACACTTCGAGGAAATGAAACGCAGCTAAATGTGAACTTTTGTAGTAACTCTGAAATGGGCGTGTCTGAATTTGATCCTGGACCAGTTTGATTTTGAAATCGATTTTAGGTTCCACCCTAGACTGTTCAAGTGCAAACCAAAAGCGAAAATATAGTTGCAAGCAACGATGCCAGTTTGGGCCCTAAATATTTGTTGAGTGCGTTAGTGTGTGTGTGAGAGGGAGAGGTGTGGGTGTGTGTGTGACGAGTAAATGTTTGTGCATGTTTGTGTGTTTGTGCATGTTTGTGTGTGGTGTGCGAGTCTGTGTGTTAACATTTGTGATGTGTGTGTGATGTATGTGTGTGTTTCTGCGTGCGGGCGTGTGAGACAGAGATGTGAGTGTGTGTGAGTGTTAACATTTGTGGTGTGTGTGTGTGTGTGTGTGTGTGTGTGTGTGTGAGAGATATATGGGTGTGTTTGTGTATGTGTGCGTGTGTGCATCTGTGTGAGTGTGAGAGTGTTAACATTTGTAATGTGTGTGTGATATAAGTGTCTGTGTGTGTGTGTGTGTGTCTGTGTGTGTGTGAGAGATACGAGTGTGTGAGTGTTAACATTTGTGATGTGTACGTGTGTACAACAGGCCACAGACGCTGGGAAAAAAAGCATTACACTATGATGTCACTGAACGTGATGTCACTAAACGTGTCACTGAATATAATTAATCACTTTTCAGCGTAAGTTTAAGACATTATCATGGCTGACCCGTTTGAGATACCAAAAATCCCTCCGCAATTCTGCATCCACAATGTCTTTAGATCACATCGGCCCGGTTTGGTGACGATCAGATAAATTCCCTAGAAGGGGTACATCAAAAACCATCGGGTGCGTTTTTGCGAACTATCCAAACCTGCCTCCTGTTAGGTTTGGACCAGGACATGCAGTGCGGAAGTTGTTCGGCTCAATGAGCTCTAAATGTG
Organism: Clarias angolensis; assembly: GCA_030068255.1. Taxonomy (NCBI): domain Eukaryota; kingdom Metazoa; phylum Chordata; class Actinopteri; order Siluriformes; family Clariidae; genus Clarias; species Clarias angolensis. The sequence goes on from JAQKPX010000008.1 coordinate 4,614,046, forward strand.
TACAGAGTTTTGTGTGCCTACGTGAAAGTGTGTATGAGTTATGCAGCAAGATCACACCCGTGGCCTGGAGCCCTTAATCCCAGGCATCCGAATGGCAGCAGATTCCAACCTGTCTACCAATTTTCATGAGTTTTTGAGCATGTTAAGACCCCAAAAGTCCAAAAGGTTGGGGGGAAAAAAATCCTTAGGAAAACAAGAGGGTCCTGCGCACCCTATAGTGCTTGAGATTTAACGAAAGTTGCAAACAACAATGAGCGGGCCCAAGCACCCTGCACCATCACCACTCCGGTGCACCTGAAAGACATGTGATGGGCACTGATGGGCACACGTACCAATACCGTTATGACATCATTTTAGAAAAGGAGAAATTTAAAGCGACACACAATGATTGCACTCAATGTGATGTCACACAGAAAGATATTAATCACTTTTCGGCATAAATTGAAGGCGTGGTCACGGCTGACCCGTTTGAGATATCAAAAATCCCTCCGCAATTTTGCATCCTCAATGTATTGAGATCAAATAGGCCCAGTTTTGTGGCGGTCCTTTAAATCCCCTAGGAGGAGTATATCAAAATCCATTGGGTGCGTTTTGTAAATGACAAAAAAATAACTGACTTCCTAACGGCAGCAGATTCCAACCTGTCTGCCGATTTCCATGACCTTTTGACTCCCAAAATGCCCTGGATGCTGGGGGGGAAAAATCCTTGGAAGAACAAGACGGCCCTCACACACTATGATGACATACAGCTGATGTCATAGTGCTTGGGCCCTAATTAGGGATGCGAACCACAGCAGTGGCTGAATCCACGTGTCCTTTTTACAGCACATCACATGTGCTTTTAATTTGATTGCAGTGTGAACGTCACCTTAAACAAGTACCGGACTAAATACAGAGAAAGCTTTAATTTAATTCGCACTAGTGAAGTGTACAAAACCCATCACTGATGGAATTAAGGTGGTAAAAAATTCTATTTTTTCATTTTGTTTGTTTTTATTTACTCCTCACAGGTATACAAGGAGAGAAGCGTCTACGTGAAGGAGTGGAAGAAACGCAAAAGACTGGTAAACCTCTCCTGCTCTCCAGAAATGAAGTGACTGATGCGGAATTAGAAAGAATGTATTCTACAGATATACTGTGGTGTAAGAATATGAAAGGAGTCTCCAGTGTCAGCACTTTTTGTCTTACGATGGTTATATTTGTTCCTAAATTTAACCATAAAAGTAAAATGTGTGATTAATTTGTTAATTCATAAAAATAGTAAAATTTGTTGACAAAATGCTGAGGTATAAGAGCATGCGTATTACCCCAATGCATCTCTGATTACTTTCCTCTAACAGCATGTTCTGAGTGTTTTATTTATTTATTTTTGCGTGTTGTTTCTGATTGTCCAGGCCACCGATATGATCGGCGCCATTCTCGAGGGTTACCCGAAGAGCAAGAAAGAATTTCTGGTGAGATCGATATCGATACTTGTTTAAAAAATATATGTTCTGACATTTTGACAGTATAAATGTCTCTGAGGCGTGAATCTGCAGCCGTGGACAAACCTGTAACATCCAGGACAAGCGGAGTTTGTGTCAGAGCAAACAGTTTTTTTTTTTTTTTTTTTTTCCCCCTTCATTTTATTAGTTTCCCAGTAGAGGGTACTTTTTTTTTTGTTGTTATGCTTGGTTTGTGCTCTTGACATGAACTGTCAACTGTGGGACCTTACAGTATATAGACAGGTGTGTGCCTTTCCAAAATCATGTCCAATCAACTGAATTTACCACAGGTGGACTCCAATTAAGCTGAAGAAACATCTCAAGGATGATCAGGGGAAACAGGATGATGCGCCTTAGCTCAATTTTGAGCTTTATGGCAAAGGCTGTGAATACTTATGTACATGTGCTTTCTCCTTTTTTTAAATTATAATTTTAATAAATTAGCAAAAATCTCAAGTAAACTTTTCTCATGTTGTCATTACAGGGTGTTGTGTGTAGAATCCTGAGGAAAAAAATTAATTTAATCCATTTTAGAATAAGGCTGTGACATAAAATGTGGAAAAGGTGATGCGCTGTTTTTTAACCCTTGTGTCCTGTGTCGACGATCAGGAGGAGGTCGGAGTCGAAACCGACGAGGATCATAAAGTGACCGTTCCTGTGGTCTGACACCAGAACCGAGGAAACTCCAGAGCCGGGAACGAGGTCCACATCAGAGGAGATTCCCTGAAGCATCACTACTAGTATTATTCATGGCTTGTGTGATTTGATTTAGAAAAAAAAAAAACGAAAAAAATGAATGTAAATAGGTTTCAACATGTCATGTTTATTTTATTTTTTTCCGATTACAAAGAGCGTTCATACAAAAATATTCCGATGACGATAATCTCTGGATACAATCAGCAGAGGTCTTAAGCACAGAGTGATGGATGCACTGAGCTGCGTTTTTTCGTGGAGCGTCCCACGGTATGGCTAAAAGACAGAAAGAGTCCCTTTTCCTCCAGCACTGCAACAATTAAACAACTCAGTAATTAAAATAAATCCTAATCGTACATAGAAATCTGTATATATTTTATTTTTTTCCTGAGATGGTTGTTTCATTGTATTCATCTTATTTCTTTTGCGTTTGATCCAGGACTGGAATTAATCCTTGTATGTAAAAAGAAAATAAAAATGTAATTGAAAATGTCTTGAATAATAAATAGCTCAACAGAAATCATTTTCTTCTCATTAAAAAAAATATATATATATATATATAAATATGCTAGCTAAAACCGCCCCCTTGTGCTGAAAACATGGTACTGCGTCACCTGATTTGCATACCAGACTCCGATTGGCTCTTATTTTGTAACACTTTTTCTTCTTTTCAAGCTCTTTTCCAAACTCATAAAATACCTTGTACTAAAGTTAAGGGTGTCCCTAAAGACAAATCTTAACGCCTTACATAGAAAAAAAAAATGTTTTGTTGTTTCTTTTTTCCCTTTCCCATGTGATTTGTGCGCACATTAAACACCGTGGTCAAGGCACCTGAACGAGCAGTTGTTTTGCATCTGGGAACAGTACGACTTCTCGCTACGTTCGGTCTCACCTTAGCGAAACCGTCGTTCTGTAATTAAAAGTTGTGCTTTGGGATCTGGATACGAGGTAACGAACAAGAAAGAACGTGTGATAGTTCAGCGTGTAGATAACATTCTCGAAAAAACACACCCGTAAAACGGTCTGAAAATAACAGAGTCCGATTCAGAGGTAAGCAAGAGAGAGCGCGCGCACGCGCGCACACACACTTAGCATGCATAATAAAACACTGTCGTTATTGCATCGGTTTTAAGAGCTGCTGATAAACACCACGTGGAACTGGGGTGTGTTAGCGAGCACTACCGAGTCGCGTGGGACTGGCGTGATCGCACTTCCTTTTTTTGCACACCGAGGGGTCAACACAGTTCAAGTGTGTAAAAGCTGCTTCAGCAGAATGTCTCCTGCATTTTAAAGCTGAAGAGATTCCCTTTCTTATGACTGACCCCAAGTGAGAGGTCTGATGTTTCTCCTGGAGGGATTTTCCAGGCTATATTTCAAGGACGCTGCTTCGTTCTTGCTCCAGAGTGGGTAGTTTTAAGTGAACCAAGAACTTCACCATGCTGGATCACAAATCCGAACCAAGGGCATTACTGTTCTTGTAAAAACTGCTTTAAGTTGTTGAGTAATTCGTAAAAGTGAAATATTTGATTTGCGGTGCAGTCAGAAGCAGGGCGGAAATGTGTTTCCATACACCACACTAGCACTTGGCCTGGGAAAGATCTCAGAGACTTGCCCTTCAAACATTACTTAAAAGCTCCAGCTTTGTCACTGTGCTGTCACTGGTTCTGGAGCTTCCATTTGGGAAATCGCCAGAGATCCAGAGATTTGCTATGGTTCTGGAAAATCCATTTGGAAACGCTCCAGAGATCCTGTTCTCCCTAAGGTTCTGGAGATCCTGTTGGGAAAGTTGCAGCGATCCAATTTGGAAAAGCTATAGAAATCCTATTCGCTCATTTGGAAATATTTGAGAGATTCCATTCGCTAAGGGTCTGGAGATCCCATTTGGTAAAGCTCTACGGATCTTATTTGCTCATTTAGAAATATTTCAAGGATCCCGCATTCGCTAAGGATCTGCAGATCCCGGTGGAAAAGCTCTGTTGTTCATTTCCAAGTTTCTGGAAATACCGATTGGGAAAGCTGAAGAGATCCCATTAGTCAAAGTTCTGGAGCTCCCAATTGGAAAAGCTCCACAGATCCCATTTGCTAAGCTCCTATCTGGGAAGGTTCTGGAGTGCCAATTCAAAAAGAATTGTTTTCCCATTTGCCAAAATTCTGGATCACACATTTGATAAAGGCCTAGTGCACCTATTAACTAACAGTCTGGATCTGCATCTCGGATTTAACAGTCCCATTTCTCACTTAAAAAGTTCCAGTTTCTCATTTTGGAAGGTTCCAGAAGTCATAGGCACCTCAAAGTTTTGGAATCTCAGTAAAAATATGAGATTTATATGTATCCAGAAGCTCGGGCTGAGTGAACGAGTAAACGGGATATCAGTTAAGGTAATTACACGTCAGAGTTTAGAAATATGGACCCCCAGAAATCCTTTAAGAGCAGAAAACCCTGGCCCAAACATGGCTGAGTTTAAGAACACACGGTCAGATATGAGAACGGCGAGTGGTGGTCCAGCACGAAGTGGTGATGTAATTTTGTTTTGACATTGTGAAGCAAAGATGACAAACCAAGGCT
>JAQKPX010000008.1:4783315-4794583 GCA_030068255.1 Clarias angolensis
CGCGCACATGAAGATTTTGCAAGAGACACTGATGATGTCATGTCTAAACAGCAATCTACTTCCGTTCTCAGGACACTTGAGAACACCCCTTCAAGCAGACTCGGGTACGGTTCCCCAGCGCAGAACGATTGGGATCAAAATGAACCAAAACGTCCATGCAGGGTTACAGAACAGAACTTTGCTTGCATTCAAGAGTCCGAGACAGGGATGGGGCATCCAGACGTCTGGTAAAAAATAAATAAATAATCCAATCTAGCTTCCTGGGCTATTTCAAGAAGAAAAATCGAGGGAAACCGACTGTCTCATCAGGTTGGGGTTCTGTTGCTCCCTCCGTTCAATTTAGTTAAAATAAACTTTGCTGGCATTAGCATAATAAGTATCAGTATTGCCAAAGTGTGTAGGCTTTGACAGTAAAGGACCAAAATAGCAGTAACAGAAGATTTTAAAATATAAAAAAAGAAAGAAAGATTTAGTGCAGGGAAAGAGAAAGAGAAAGGACAGATTCAGAGGTTAGCCATGCTCATATTGCAGTGGATAAACTGTACTTCTTGGTATAAGCAGGGATAGTGCAATCTCTCTCTCTCTCTCTCTCTCTCTCTCTCACTCTTTTTCGTGTGTGTGTGTGTGTGCGTGTGTGTGTGAATACTAACTAAAGTAACACTCTACATTTCCACCACCAAGGCCGACAGAAAGAGTCATAAGGGAACAAAGAAATGTGTGTGTGTGTGAGAGAGAAATAAAATTAATTTATTATTAAAGGTAGACACAACCTCCCCAAATTACTGATGCTGAACTTCCTACAAAAAAAAAAGAAGAAAAGACAAGCCCCAGGCAAACTTGACTTAGCCCTGATCTTTCCAATATCTAGAAACACTCCAGTGCTACATTACTTATAAAACTGAAGAAATGCAGACAGAACTAGCCTGGTTATCTCTCCATCAAGTCATGGATTAAAAAAAAAGAAACAATTGTACAAAAAGAAAGGTGGACCAGAGCCTGGGCAAAGCACCAGCGATATGGTAAGCTGGTGATGAAAGGTTTATTTGGCTATCTTGCTAAGCTGTAACAGCACATGAGGTTACACAGGTATCGGTGAAACATTATGGTCATGATGCCTGAATGTTTTTTTTTTTTTTTTACTGTTTGGCATGCAAGAGACTACCCACGATTCAAAATTGATAAATGTGGATGCTGTAATTCTCAAGCTGTAGCTAATGTTTAGTTAGACTCAGAGACAGTTTTATCCCCAGAGCTGTAAACATGCTTAATCAGTCCATTAAGTGCCTCCAGTAAAAATGTAGCATTTACGGTTATAACTACCTTAACATAATTTTCACTAAAACTGTAATATTGCACAGCCTGAGCCATATATATTATAATATTCTAATGAATGCTTCAGCAGCTACAAGTGGTGTTTAAATCAAACCGGAACATGTGATGAAATTTCCAGTTAAAACTGATGGACATTTACAGAAGACTTCAAGCGCAGTACGGTGATTAGACTCTTAGCCGCAGTAAAACATTTGAATTGTGAAACATTTTAAAGAAGGCCATACATCCGTGAACGATGATCCCGGCTGAGGTGGCTCGGAGCCCACTACAGTCGTGTCCGTGAACATTCTACATGTGAAAATCGACGGATAACATGTCATTAACTTTCAGACGTTTTTTCTGTACACAAAATCATTTACCAACACCACTTGCACACTACAGGAACTCGGCTGAGAGTTATTTCCATGTCCCCCGTGCAGATAAGCTATTTCCACATGTTTGGGCCATTAAAGGAGTTCCTGGGAGGCCAGGGTTCCAGACATGAAGCTGTCAGTCCGATCATGGCTTTGACGTACTGAGAAAACTTACTACCTTGATGTTGTCCAAGAACTACTGAAACACTGGGATAAGTGCGTTAGTGTAGCAGAGGATTATATAGAAAAATAATGAATGTTTTTAACTCTCATAACAATTTTCTGTCAAAATTCTGGTTTGACCCGAACATCTCAAAAGAAAACAAAAAAACAGGTGCAATGATTATGAACGTGTCATAAAGTTTTATCTCCAATAGCTTATGTACTGCTTATGATATGTATAAAGTACACTCTTGAATAAACATCTTTTATCTAAATGGTGCATACATAAGACCTTCATAGCATGTACATACGCATTTATCTTATGTTCTGTCATATGGCCTTCAATGTCAAAGCTATTAATTTAATAAAAAGTGTATAATTTATCAATTTTGAAAACTAGACACACATAATGTTAAAACCCAAGCAATATATCACATGCACTGTACATTTACTATAACGTCACCTCACAAGTTGTTACGTCTTTCATTAACCATCCAGCATAAAGCTAGACCATAAATAACACTTTTGGTCAGAATCAAGACAAAAGACCAGTCATGATCCTGACTATTGCTGCTGACATTTCCTAAACAGGATCCCAGCATTATCTCTGCCGTTTACAAAAATAATACAAAAAAATACAATATGAATAATTCCTGCTTGGCTGATTTGGCAGGCTTGGCATTTCTCTCAGCCTCCAGAGTTGAGCTAATCAAATGTAGATGAGTTAGAGCTGAATTATGCAAATGTATGAATCAGACTTCCTGGTGGGCCTGTTATGGCTTGGGTTAGTTTTTTCCTTGAGTGCTGTTACACTCAAGACAGCAGGGATATGCAAGAGAAAAAAAAAACACAAAGCAGGCAAGACATGATGATTGGTTGCTGGGTTAGGTTACGTTTTCATTTATGCATTTATGCACACTTTCCTGTTTTTTTATTCTTTAATTTCCACCAAAATGTCACTCCATGTTAAAGCATCACAAATGCAGAAGTTCGCATCATCGCAGGGCACACACACACTCATTCACACACTACTGGCAATTTGAGAAAACCAATTAGCCTAATCTGCACGTCTTTAGACTGTGGGAGGAAACTGGAATACCCAGAGGAAACCCATCAAGCATGTGGAGAACATGCAAACTCCATGCACACAGAGGTGGAAATCAGGCATGGCCGGGAATCGAACCCAGACCTAGAGGTGCAAGTGTTAACCACTAAGCCACTGTGCTGCCTACTAAACACTCAAAATGTAATAATAATAATAATAATAATACAAAGAATTTCAGGAACAGTATGAAAATTAAGGTTTATATCCATTAGAAAACCTTTTGTTAAAAACTAAATAAAATTTGAACATAATACAAGCAAGAGTTATTACATCATAAAATATAAGAGCCAATCATGTTCCAGAAGAGTGAAAATCAGCAAATGAAAATCAAAACTTCCATTAAATGCTTGTTTCTTTGTTTTCTTTATAATTATTTTATTTTCCCCAGATTTTTTCCTCATTAATTTAGTTATATCCAATTCCCACCTTTGTTATTAGAGCACTCCCCTATAAGAGACCCCACAGTTGAGCTTCAAAACCCCTCTTTAGGAAACCTGTGGGTGACATCACGGAGGGTTTGTCCTGTTCTTATAGAGTTTATGGGGTCTATTAGTAGTACTGCAGATGTGTTTAATTCTCTGTCGCAGATATTAAGGTTCAGGGTTTATGACATGTGCAAAGGTGTGAAACTTTATACTAAGTGCAACTCTAGATTTTAGTATCTTTCCCACACTAACACACTCGATTCCAGTTAAAAACTAATTACGGACCCGGTTATGGCCTGAGCCTGTTATGTTACACCAGAGAAAAGGCGAAATTTGCAATCATGCATTTTCCTGGATGAGCGCTGAGAGCCGCCGTTGTATTTTTTCTTTTCTTTTTTTTTCCAATAAGGAGAAGAGGAATGATTTTACGCAGGGTTATGATTTGCAGGTTTATAGCCAGGGGTCCTAAACACATCCCGGTTTAGAGCTCTGGTGTCACGCTCAACCCCTTGACTGGAGATTTACAACCTTGCAGAATTTTGTATCAGCTCAAGTGCCTCTGACATGATGTAGATGAAGATTAGAATATAAACTCTGCATGGCTGTACCTCTTTAAAATCTACACATGATCTTCAGGGGTGTTGAGATTTAAAAAATAGTAATAAAGTTGTGTTTTGGGATTAAACTTCTGTGATTAGCACTCTACTCGTTTCTTACTTGACATTTTTTACATTTCCCACAATGCCGTTTGCTGGGAATTACCTGTTACCAGTTCATTTTAGACTAAGACAAAGACTCATCCATCCAAGAGAGCAATATATGGTCCAATGCAGTGAAGAGTCTTCAGAGCTCTACATTGCACCTGGATCAACAGGATACCTTCACCTGAAGGATAAAGAACATGTATTTGAATATGTATTTCAGATAGACTGAATAGATGGTTCGAGGGAGGGGTAAAAGAAGCCATCTATGTGCAAGTGGAAAATCTTTCTCTCAACAGAGGTTTAGGTCTTAGGCACAACCTGTCCCCTATTTTTCATGCCCCCCTTTCATTCATCCCCAGGAAGATCAAGACTTCTTCGAAGGTCCACCAATAAAGCCACACTTAAGGACTCTCCCTATTCTCTCTGGTCGTTACACCTTAACGACTTTCCCTAATCTCTCTCTCTCTCTACTGCTGTTTCTTCTTAACAACTCTCTCTGCCCCTACTCTCTAACGACTCTCCCTCACACTCTCAACTTCTCCATTGTTAACATAACGAGCCTTTTCAGACAAGGGAGGATTCTTTAACCTTGGTGAACTCAAACATGAGGAACTAACCAACTTTTCTCAAACTACTTGAAAGAAACTACTTGGATGAATAGTAAAATGTATCTCACTCACTCATCTTCTCTAAGCTTTATCCTGTATTCAGGGTCGCGGGGACCTGGAGCCTATTCCAGGAGGCTTAGGGCACGAGGCAGGGTACACCCTGGACAGGGTGTCAATCCATCGTAGGGCACACACACATACACAGCACTTACCCACTCACTGTAAAATGTATTTACCTAACAAAAAAAAAAGTCCAGTTGTCATGAATCAACTTCCAAAAAGCTTCCTAAGTAATCTTCATAATGTACATTCAGGTCGTCAGCTGATTTCATTTTATTGCCACATAACATTGTTGAACCTTGAACTTACCAACTGAAGCAACCCCAGATACTAACACTGCCTCTAGAGACTTGTACAATGGGCATTATGCATGATGGTTGCATCGCTTCCTGCGCTTCCCTTCTTACCCTGATGCACCCATCGCTCTGGAATAGGCTCAATCTGGACTCTTTAGACCACGTGAGCTTTTCCATTGCCACAAAGTCCAATATTTATGCTCCCTAACAATTTAATTCTGATTAGTCTCACTAAGAAGTTGTTTTTTTATGGCCACCAAGCGTTTAGTCCCAATCCTGAGCACTAGGAGTGCACTGATTTATGCAATTCCCATTAGTGAATTTGGTGCATTGGTGCCAGGCACTGAACCAAGGTGTGACATGGGACCACCAATATAATATAACACCAATGTTATATTAAACATCCAGCTGCCTAGTACACAGTATGAGTGCCTTGCAATCTGTTAAGATAACATGAACTTTATTAACTGTAGGGACAGAAATTCGTCTTTGACAAGGCTCCATAATTTACACACAATACAAAGACAAATAAGGTCTATAAAATCACAATTAGAAAATGGATGGGAATGTCTATTTTTTTTTAACGGTTCAGAACTTTTATTGCACTGGGAAGAAATAATTTCTTGTAAATGTTTTTCCAGGCCAGTGGGACTTTGTAGCATGGGTTCCCTGTTGAGTCTGGTTCCTCTCAAGGTTTCTTTCTATTGCCATCTCAGGGAGTTTTCCCTCACCACCGTTGCCTTCGGCTCGCTCATCAGGGACTATCTGATCATTTTCGCTCATACTGTACATATTTTCTCACATTCTAGACACATTTTCATAATTTTCTTTTGAATCTGTAGAGCTGCTTTGCCACAATGACCATTTTTAAAAGCACTATACTAATAAAATTTAATTGAATACTCCTAACATGCCAATTGGTGCTAATTAGATTAAAAACTAGAATAAAAAAGACAAAGCGTTTCCTGCATTGTGTTTACACTGAAGAAAATGTATTATCTGGCCTTCATTCTTTGTAGAAGCCCAGTCTTTCCTGACTGACCATTAAAATGACCAACATGATGGATTCAGATGGGACGTAATTCCTTTAGATGCCATGAGCGGAAATCTAATCCTGTCTGAATAGGACTTAGAGTACCGTTCAGACAGGATAAGACTCCCAACTGTTAGTAATGTTGCTGCCATCATTTAAAAACAATCTGCTTCAACCATGCTGTGCTAATGAACCTTGATCATCAGTTGGTCTTGTGACCATTGCTTTTACTGGATTCAGATCATACCTGTGCTAGGAAAAACAAAGAAGCATCGATTGTTGGTTACATCCTTGTCAATGTTGATTATATTTTAGGATCTTGATTTTAGACTCGGTTTTGTTGTTGGAAAAACCATCTTGCACGGCCAGGATGTAGTGCATCAACTGGAGTCATTTCCACTGCCATTTTATGTAAGGTAAATTACCTTGAACTCTTTCCAGACAGTAGACTGCGCAGCCTGTAAAAGCTACTGACACGACAGGGTTCGGTGATGACTAATAAAAACTAATCTAGTCTGAGCAGTGTTTAAGTCACACTGTTTCTCATGCTGCGTCTAAAATTAACGCTGATGCTTGGAACCAAAGGAGAAGCAGGACCTACAGTACCTCCCTTATACAGGGCATCATGGTTCTTTAGGAGTTCGGACAGCTCAGCTCAGCGCAGAACCGCACTGCAGGAACAATTACCTTGTACACACACGCACTCACACAGCTGTGGGCAACCGACAGAACAGACAACCATCAAACGCGGACAAGACCACATTGATAAGTTAACAGCAGGGTGATGTGAAACGAGGCTTTATAGATCCTGTAACGTGAAGTGCAAAAGGATGAAACCCTGCTGTTCTTGTCTTCTACTTTCAGCAAGTGAAGTGCAGGTTAGGAGAACCAAGAACGAATGATCAGAGAAGGGTTTTACTCTTGACAGGCTTAAAGTAATTGGTGTGAGCAACGTGGTTTGCGTGCTGGAGCAGAGAAGCTCGAGGCGGCGTGACGACAGGGCCTCGGTGTTGGTGTAAAAGAATTACATGAACTCCTTCAACTCTCGAGACTCCTCAAAGGATCCTGACGTACAGTACATTCTTCACTCCTGTAAACGGCATCTGTAGTTAGCTGATGAATTGTCCAAGTTCGGGGGTTTGAATGAAAATTAATAATCGCTTATCATTTTTTATCCATCAAGTCGATTCAACAGTTTATTATTTAATTTTTTGCCACTATTATTGTCCACTTTGTGCAAACCAGTAATGCTTTACGTGATAACATCATCCCTCTCGCTGATACGGCAAATCTGTGAAGGGGCAGCACAAAATCTTAAAGCTGAGTAGCTAAGAGCGAAATAATCTCTAGCGCAAATGAGTAAGGATTATTGCCTGGTTACAAAAATGTCAGAATTTAAGGGGGGAAAAAAAATCAAAAACGTACAACCCTTAATGCGGATATTTGGATATTTCAGTAATGGTGATAATGCCTAGTCTACACTAACTAACATTTTGACTAGTGTTACCCCAAATACAACGGGGCGTTCAAGTCAAACCGCAACTTGGGATGAAGTTTCTGGTGAATGAAGGCGTAAAACCCATTGACATTTACAAAAAGACTTCATGCACAGTACGGTAATGAGACTCTTACTGTAGCTGCAGGTCAACATCTGGACCATGCAAATCCCAGCCGAGGTGGCTCAGGGCCAACTACAGTCGTTCCTGTGAACTTTCACCAAGTGAAAATCAATGGATAACTTGTTGCCAACTTGCAACAACAGAGTCGCATCTGTTTGTGGGAACTGTACACACAACAATCGTTCGCCAACACCACTTGGACATTACAGGAACTCGACTAGGAGTTATTGCCACGTCCTTTGTATAGTTCTGACCTCACTACACATGTTTGGGCCCTTCATGGAATTCCTGGGAGGCCAGCGTTCCAGACGTGAATCAGACAACGTTCTACTTTGTTGGTATCCAAGCACTAGTGAAACACAGAGATAAGTGCATTAGTGTAGGAAGGGATTATATAGAGAAATAAAGGGAGTTTTTATTCTCATAACTGTGTTCTGTTATTCTGCACAAAAAGTCACAAAAGTCCTGGTTTGACCTGAATGACCTTCATGCATGCCCAGGCAAATATAAACAGGAAGCTAAAGCAAAACTGGAGTAAATAAAAAATAAAACACAAATACTCATAATACTTTCTGTTTTAATATCATTTTAGAAATTAAATCCTGAAAATAACAAAAGTCACAGGAAGCTATCAAGAGTTAGGCTCAGATTCCATACAATAAAGCAGATTTCAATATCTCTTACAGACAGCACTGATTATGAGTTTAGATGCTTAAAGCTCACATGTTTTGTCACAAATCTCGGAATCCCAAGGAAAGATGGGCGGAGCTAAGCAACAAGCCAAGGGTATCTACTTATATGACCTCACAATAGGGGAAAAATCTTATTGGCTTGTTTGCGCCAATAAGCAATTTAAAAAATCGGAAAAAAAACAAGGAATGTTTATTTTTGTTTGTACACTGGTTTGTCAAAAAAAAGACTAAAAATACATTTTGCCTTATTTATCCCTGTTAAAAGTTTTAAATGTGTAAAATATTAAACTATAAACAGGATGAAGTGTGTTCTTTTGCTTTAGTGCTCTGCTTTGGTTCTGCTCCTATTAGAAATTACCTAGAAATGCATTACATCCCAAAAAAAAAAAAAAAAAAAAGACTTGACTTTCTGTTGACCCTGAATGAGAACTCTCTGTCTCTTTTGCACTGCTGCGCTCAATACCATGAAAATCGTTCGCGGCACATCCCTTCGATGATAATGGCTTTTTTTTTCTGTGAACGATGTGAAAGCCACTTTATTATGAACACCCGCTTTCAGCGAACTAAATACAGTATTCCGCAGCCATACATCAATCTCCGAATGTACCTCCATGTGATGAAAGGTATAATGGGAAGAGCTGAGGAAGGAGTTCACAAACGACTGCGTTAAAGGTGAGAATTTTGTATTTTTGCTCAAAAGGAGCTTTGAGTGGTGGCACACCGACCTTTTTATGGACTTCACAATAGGTTTGGAAATCATCTGTAGTTTGTTAGTGTGTGTGTTGGCACATAAAAGTGTGTTGAGATTTAAGATGCATGTTGCTGAAATTTGAAGAATGTGTTTAGTATATTGGCATTTCCAATGCAATGGGATTTATTAAATGTAGGCAAACAAAACAAGCTAAAAATAGACTATAATTTTAAATAATAAGAATTTCAAGAGAGAGAAAGAGAGAGAGAGAGAGAGAGAGAGAGAGAGAGAAAGCTGAGCATTCAGGATAATTTGTGTTTTTTAATCCAGCATTGATCCTGTCCTCTAGGGTCTCATCTGTTTCAGAAAATTGTCACCTTGGAAAAAAAAAAAATAATAATTTTTATCGCTCTTACTCTGTTCTTTCTGAATCTTTCTCTTTCTTATCTCCTCCATGCATCCTCCCACCTGCCTCCCTCTATCTCGCTCTCTTCGCTCTTCCTGCCTTTCTGTGTGCGCCAATTGTCGCGCTTTTCTTTTTTGCCTCCTCTGTGTTGGCTTTTGTTTTTGGAACAAAGGCTGCGTAATGTCCTCGTCTTTTCCATCTGTCACTCAGTCGGAGGGAATGACTGAGAGGCGGAAGATGACATGAGAAAAACGAGAGAGTGTGCAGGAATTAAGGAAGGAGGGAACGAAGGAAGGAAAGATGGATGCTATCATTTGATTTTGGAGCACTGGTTGATTTTTGCCAGCTGTCTGTGTGAATGCTTTCTATACAGGGGTCGGATTCGACGTCCTCGCAAACTCAGTCATGGAAATTCACACTACTGTGCTGCAATGCTCCAAAAAAAAACACAAGCTGCTTTTTTAAAATAAATTCAGACGACATCGACAATCATGTAGATTCAACATTGGCCCGTGATACAGCCTTCTTAAGTCCCGCAAGTTGAAACATTCCAATTGGCGTCTTTTTGCTAGCATTGTAGTATTTTGTGGCAAAATAGTGTCAAGACAAAATGCACAATCAGAATGTCTTCCTTACTTGTGATACCAAGACATACCATGTCAGCTGGACTAATCACATGGCAGATTTAATGCACGTGCACGGGGCTCCTTAAGAAGATGCGCGTTATGCATATTTAAGTACAGCTACAAGTATGAATTAGATATTAGACACAAACATTTGTATTTTTTTTTTTTTTACTGCAAACGTTTCTTTTGTCCATGAGTCCATTTTCTTATCTTATTATAAATAGATAGATTGGTAGATTATTATGTCAACCTCAGGATGATTTCATAATTCATACAAACAAATTCCTTTATTTTTTAAAGGAGTCTCCACTTTCAGCACTTTGTAATAATCAGCAATTTTCTGCTAAACTTTCTTGTTTTTTTCCCCAATATTTTCTTAGAGCCTTAAGAAAAAGGAAAAAAATAGCTAGTGAGGGAACGACTGTTGACAGCATTTAAGTGTGACTATATATATAGATAAAACGTACATTGCAGCGTTGACAGAAAATATTGTTTTGGCACATTTTAATGGTATAAGAGGAATAAAACACTGCAGGACATCCTGTGATGGAAAAACAATCAAGGTCCAGGATGGAACCATGACATAATAAATAAAAACAAATAAATAAATAATTGACAGTCGGTGTTGTAGTGGTTAACACTGTCGCCTTGAACCTCCAGGGTCCGGGTTCGATTCCCGGCCCGGCTCGATTCCCGGCTCTGTGTGGATTGAGTTTGCATGTTCTCCACGTGCTTGGTGGGTTTCCTCCGGGTTTTCCCGTTTCCTCCCACAGTCCAAAGACATGCAGATTAGGCTAATTGGTGTTCCCAAATTGCCTGTAGTGTGTGAATGTGTGTGTGTGTGAGTAAGTGTATGTGTGTGCCCTGTGGATTGGCACCCTATCCAGGGTGTACCCTGCCTCATGCTCTAAGCCTCCTGGGATAGGCTCCAGGCCCCCCATGACCCTGAATACAAGGTAAAGCGGTATAGAAGATGAGTGAGCTAGTATGTAAACAAATAATTGGTTGAATTACTGCATTACAGAATATATATATATATATATATCAGGGCTTGACATTGGCACCCGCCCACCCGCCAAGGGTAAAATTCGGCTGTGGCGGGTAATAACTTTAGTCTCACTAGCCACTTTGGCGGGTAGTTTATTCTATGACAATA
>JAQKPX010000008.1:4794683-4807154 GCA_030068255.1 Clarias angolensis
GTAAATCTAGATATAACAAACATTAACGTATCATGGTGAAGAAAAAACTGCGATTTTCTGGTAACAAAATTGTGACTCCGGAAATCCACTAGGCACATTGGCCAGTGAGCAAAAAAGTTAATGTCAAACTCTGATATATATATATATATATATATATAGATATATATACAGATCTTAAGTAGCAATCGAAAGCTTCATAATGGCTCTAATCTGAGGTGCTGTTTGTTAATGGGTACAAGGCACTTCTTTATGTTTTACTCTTTATCGTACTGATTAATAAACCCACATGACATCTTAAGAGGTTATAAAATGTTAGCCACTTTTCTTTTTCTTGTTTCACTCAGAAATTAAATCTAATGATATGCGACATGCGCGCCTTCTACAGCGCTCTGCTGTCATATACGACGCCACACAGGATGAGAATTACGACATGACGATGTACAGTAGACGATTTCCTCTCTCCCAGCATGTGTATGCATTTGCGAGCGGTAATTATAAGCAGTGTTCAATTACGCTTTGAATCCGACACAAGGTGCCTGTTTCTCTGACAGAGAAAAAGTCTTTCATGGGATCAGTTCATTCACTACAAGCCTGCTCCATATTTAAATCCACACACTTGTGGAGAATCATCGAGCAGCCCGACAGAAACGATCCCTGACAGTCCTGACCAGCCGGTTTCCCGCTGCTGAGCGGTAGGGAATCAGCATGAGTCACACTACACAACCTGTTCAATGTTCGCCGACATGCAACATACTGGCAAATCTGTCAGCTAGGAAAGTCCTCGGCTAATCCAGGAGGCCGTGCCGCATTTTATTTATACTGACGAAATCTGTGATTATTAGCAAAAACGCTGGATAATTAGGATCTTTACACTCCAGATAAATCATTTTCATCTGCCTGACCACATTTCCCTCGATGCTCTTTCTCGGCCGAGCTGTCGGATTGAGACGAGACGTGACATCAAAACACATCGCGAGAAAGAAAGAAAGAGCAATTTCCTCACATCTGCCGTCCACCTCGTCTCATTACCAACAATCACTTTCTCCATCTCTCTATATCCGTCGTTCTCGCCGTATCTCACAAACACAGTGTTATTTTTTCCTTATGCCTGTTTTTTTTCTCTCTGAACCTCTGCTTTATCGTAAACTACGATTTATTTCCTTCAGTTAGTTCCTTAACTGTTGGCTCCCATCTTTTAGTATTTCATTTCTTTGTACCACAAAGTTACTGAATTATTGATATCGTTCAGTTCGGTTAGGTGTGGAGTGCTTTTTTACAAGGATGACTCATGGTCTAGCAGTTTGGTATTTAGATAAAATTACAGGTTTATATGATAGAAATAATACGTATCTGCTACTGATGCACTGTATAGCTTCACAACGGCTCTAATCTGTTTGTTAATTGGTGATTTCTGAGGCTGGTGACTCTAAATGAACGTCTCCTCTGCAGCAGAGGTAAGTTTTGGTCTTGCTTTCCTGGGAAGGTCTTCATACGAGACAGTTTCATCATCCTGGTGCTTGATGGGTTTTGCAAACGCACTTGACACAATACTGTTCTTGCAAGAACTGTTCCAGAAAGGCTGACCATCATGTCTTAAAATAACAACTGATTTTGTTGCTTTCTTTTGCTGTTGTTGTTACATAATTCTCTAATTCTGTATGTTTTATTTCGTAGTTTTGAAATCCCCAGTATTGTTCTTGAATGCAAAAAAGAAATAAAAAATTCTTGCAATTTAACTTCACTTAAATTTCTAATTTTAGGGTTAAAAAAAAATAATAATAAAAATAAATAATATATATATATTATATATTAGCAGATTCGGCTAATTGGCATTCCCAGGTTGGCCATAGTGTCTGGTTTGTAAAAAAAAAAAAAAAAAAAGAAGGGAATAAATACAATGATCACCACTGGCCTCCACGGCCCCTAGTTGGACTACAGAGGTTCCTCGAGGGATGGATGGATATCACAGTTGTGTAATATGGGAATGATTCTACTACATGCTAATTCACAGGGACCTGGCAAATTTGGACCATTTAGAATTGAGTGGTGATAGATAGATAGATAGATAGATAGATAGATAGATAGATAGATAGATACATAGATACATACATACATACATACTGTACATACATACATGTACATACACTGCAATTTCAAAAGAGTCAAATTATTGGCCTGTATCAGGCTGCATTTCACGAAATTACTGGAATTAGGAACTGTCCAATAAATTATTTAAACCTGTAAAGATGCATGGTAAAAAACTGACAGTAGAAATCACAGCTATATGTAATAGTGACAGTAAGAGCATTTCCATCTGCACACAATTTGATGAGAGATCACAGGATTGGAACTCAATAGCTGTGGGGAGATAAGAAAACCTCATTAAGCAAAAAAGCAAAAAAAAAACTTCAGTTTGCTATGGAGCATAAATATTGGGGCAGAGGGAAAAAGGTCATGTGGTCTGATGGGTCCAGATTGGGCCAATTCCAAAGCGATGGGCGTGTCAGGGTGAGAAGGGAAGCAAATGAAGCGATGTACCCATCATGCATTGTGGCCACTGTACAAACCTCTGGAGGCAGTGTTATGATCTGGGGTTGCTTCAGTTATGTGGCAATAAAATGAAGTCAGCTGATGACCTGAATGTACTTAATGAGCAGGTTATCACATCTATGAAGTTTTTCTTCTCTGATGACCTTTACATTGTGATAGATAGATAGATAGATAGATAGATAGATAGATAGATAGATAGATAGATGTACTGTAATATTTGTTTTCTGCAGCACGTCACAGCTCTCTGCCGTTGATTATTTTCCCTCTAACATCACGTCCACATGTGTCATTTCTTACACGTAACTTATAGACGTATAGGCAGAGTGCAATAGTTTGTGCACCCTTAACAAATTAATCACAAGGATATTTACTGCAACAAAACATCCTGCATGGGTTTCACAGCTATTCCCTCATCCAGTAAACAATAGTAATCTCAAACTGAGTTCAATTCAAAAGTTTGTGCACCCCTTCCCACTTTTGGAACGTCATATACAGTACAGGTAAATATTATCTAATATCCCTACAGCCATTCTTTTTCTTTTTTGACCTCTTTTTTTATATTCTTTCTACAGCTTTTCATCCTCTTGGTTGCACAGTATATGAATTCTCTACTCTTCTTCTCATATTTCTGGAGATCACGACCAACCTCTTTGTTTGCTTGATTTGTTTGCTTGACTTTGCCGAAACCCATTATTTCACATCCTAACCTCTTAAACTCTTGTCATATTGATGCACTGGTTACATCGAGGTACATCACCATGTTAATCTTTATGGGATTTCAATGCTCGCTTGTGCACAAAGCAAACCCCTTCAAGGTTAATTACTGTGAAATTCTCATTTAAAGTGTGTGAAGGTTGCTGAATAAATGGGGGGAAAAAAGCTGAAGCAGCAAATTGTCCGTGTTGACAAACCGGAGGTGGCTTGTTAACTCAATATCTTTAGTTTAAAAAGAAATGCTGCATTCCTCGCAATAAACAGCTGTAATGCGTTAAACACAACATGACAGGTTGAAAAGAGTTGGACTAGGGTATAAACTCGGCATGGGGGGTGATTAGTCCTCCCTCAGATGAACACACACACACACACACACACGCTCACACAATACGAGTGTCAACGTTTATTTGTTTCTCCAGACAGATTAACTACGTAACGTAATTTTTTTTCTAAGCTCTGTCATCTCCTATTAATAACAGGCAAGCCTCAGTACTGCTCTTCGTCTGCGCACCTACAGTACACTAACAAACCTCCGACCGCGTCTCACAAAACACGAGAGATGAAAGAAGTTCGAGCACTTTCTTGAAACTTGATCCACATAAAATGAGTCGCTTATAAGGAACGCGAAAAGGTTTCAGATTAGGCACGAAGAGTGTAGAGATAGACGACAGTACAGTATATACTATTAGTATTCTCAAGAAGGCACGTGTACACTGTACAAAAGACACAACACAACACAACACATACTGTATAACAAACCAGCTTATAACTTACTGTACAGCCTTTGAGCTTCTGAGCCAAACACACGTCTTTACACTGCTGTCCAAATAACTGTTTTTTTTATTCAGTCATGCACACAAACAATCATTTACTGTGCAGAAATAATTCACTGTGATGTTAAGATCAGAACACAAGCTCAGAGTGATCCTTATTTTTTACACTAAATGTAGGCTATATTACACCCTGTCTCTTCCAATTCATCAGACATGTGTGTGTCTCTGTGTGTGTGTGTGTGTGTGTGTGGGTGTGTGTGCTTCCATGAATGCACATAAACATTTCAAACCCCACATCTGGGCACTTCGGTCCCCCTTTCAGAATAAAGAATAAAGAAGAACTGCAGGCTATAAGAGCACTTCTAACCCCTCTCTCACTCTCAGCACTTCCTTTTCCACTCTCAACCCTTTGAAAAAGAAATTCTCCGACAAAATTTTGCTCGAATCTCCGCCCACTGTCCTCATTCCAACTCGCTCTTCTCTGGTTATTAAAAATAAGAACCAAAATTCGTCTGTTTAATCTGATTAAGATCATGAGAAAAATACATTAGCTGTAATTAAGGAAGCTTTTAGTTTAATCATCTGTTATTAACGTGACTCATTAGGTCGAGCGGAATAAAAAATAAAATAAAATTTAAAAAACGTTATGTACACTGACTGACTGTTATGTATCAGTAAACTGACTGAGAATGAAATTGTCTATCCTGTTAAATCTATCGTGTTATCCATTGAAAAAGGAAATAATTAGTTAATTAGAAGGATAATCAGTTTGTACCGGAAGTTCAAACTGAATGTTGGGTGCATTGAGGGATGGGTTACACACCAGCTGAAGAATATCCAAATTAGCCTTAAGCCTCCTAAAGAAAATGATAAGGAGAAAATACTTTCTGTTCTGTAAAGTGTAAAGAGAATGCGGTAGCTTAGTGGTTAAGGCATTGGGCTATGAATTGGAAGGTCCCAAATCTACATACATAAAGAAGGGGTGTGTATATATGTTTCTTCCTTCTGTTACATGATCAGCGAAGCGAAAAAACTTCCTGTTCAACACATCAGCTGCTGTGAATAGTTTAAATGTGTTCAAAGGGTTTTCGAAGAATGTTGAAGTAGGAAGAAAGTAAAGCATGTTTGCACTAAAATGACAGGTATGCATCGCTAAATGGATTTATCTCATTTTGTTGTTAAATTGATCACATGTATATATTTGCAGATTTTAAGAAAAAAAAGAAAAGAAGTATTGCAAACTGATAGAAAATATTTTGTGCATCATTTCTTTGCTATCGATCTAATATAAAGTATAATTCATTAAGTGTCAAATTAATAAAGTAATGCCGATGTGTGTAATTCAATATGTTCAATATAAAATCTAGAAGATGTCCTGATGGGTTGGTAGAGAAGCTGCTTACTTTAAGGATTACACATAATTTTATCCAGAAACTAATTCATCATTTTTATTATGTTCAAGTTAATAACTTGACAAGTTAATGATGTAAGACTGAATATTCGTCTATTAAATTTGGCTTACTTTCAGTAATTTTTGCTATTTCACATAGTAACACTAAACCGTACTGAGTTGCACATAAATTAAGTTTTGATTAATTTATGTACAATTCATGTAAATGATTATAGAAACATCTCAAACTCAAACCTGCAATCAGAAGCTTTCATATTATTTGTTCGACATAAGTTTTACTAACTTTCTAAAAATTTGTAAAACCCACAAACCATGAAAATTTTTAATATATAAATAGAAAGAAATATACATATACAGTAATATTAATGGAAAAATGTGTGTATTCGAATTCATTTCTAGTTCAAGGTTAGTCTAGATGACAAGGTGGGTAATACATGCACAGACATTTGCACAGGTCAAACTCCTCTCCAGCTTGTTAAATCATCAAACTTGGAAAATCTGGACAATCTGAACAACGGCTTCTGAAATAATGAATTCGTCCAAGAAAGCTGAATTATTAATGCTATACTCCGAATCCTCTCGCTGCTTGCCAAAAAATGAAGCCAAGCTGATGGTACATTATTTTCTGGCTTACTGTACACGTCATCAGTAATTCATTTCTCATTAACCACTCTCCGACACCTTGTTTTCCTCCTCTTTTTACTTCCTGACCGATGACGTCCTCGTGATTCCGTCTGAACTTTTCATTCACTGATTTGTTTAAACAAACTTGAGTAAGCTATTGATATAGGACTTATTTGAAGGGGGGTTTTGTGAGGAGATATAGAGTGGCTGTTAGTGGATTTAGAAGGTTGTTATGATTTCAAACTTCCTTTGAAGTGCATTTTCAATTGGGTGCAAAATTATTATCAAGATAGTGGGTGACAGAATGTACTGTATAAAGCACTACACAAAAACAATTATTAAAAACAAGTCTAGAGCAGTTACCAGGAACAGGGCAAACTGAGCTCTCAGATGGAAAACATACCCCTGAATCGACACAGAAATGTCTCACTTATTTTCAGATGTCTTTGAACCTGTCTTATACAGTATCTTATACGCTGTATTATACGCATAATCGAAAAGAGCATAACATAAAGATTGAAGTATAATGCAATACTTTACAGAACTGGTGGTGCCAATACTTTTGAGACCAATGTGTTGATAAAAGATCTTAAGAATATCTTCATATTAGATCAAAATCTTGCTCTGACATTAAATATGTACTCATGGTGTTTCAATTATTTATATGGTGGGTGCCAATATTTTTGGAATCGTTTGAACTGCTTATGTAGATAGGACTGGTGAGCAGAATATGCACACATGAGCACAAATAAGTCCCCTTAGTGAAATACAAAACGCACACACACACACACACACACACACACACACACAGACAATGTCAGAATTAACTTCTATTCAGCCCGAGGGACAATGCTGATAACATATCAACAAAACAGCAGCCAAAAGCCACCATCAATCCCTGTGTAAACACGTCTCCCACTCACAATCCCCTTTTTTTCTTTCTCTTTCTCTCGCTCTGCTCTTCCACTCGCTGCCAAATTGCATCCTTTCTGTCGGCTCCCAATTAAACTGATTACGAGGCTGCACCCGGTGTATTTGTGTGCGTGAGTAAAGACTAGAGAAAGAAGCGTAACACGGCGATTATAATAAATGGAAAAATGAGCGAGAGAGATGCTGAAGCGCTTATAAAGCCTTTTAAATAGTAATTCTGCATGAATCAGATACAGTGCTACAATGCTAACACTTTGCTACGTCTATTCCACGCTCTAATTAACATCTTTAATTCGGAAGGTCAAGCCTAGACAGAGGTTAAATATACAGCCTTGTCGTAAAATGGCTTCATTTTGAGGGTGGCTGGTTGATGTCAAAGAGCTGTTTATACATCACACACACACACACACACACACATGCAACCGTTTAACTGATCTTTTATGAGTTAGCCAGTTACCGCTCGGAGTAGTGCACGCCGCATATACTGATCCTTGCGTTTCACATCCATCCTTCTCAGGTCATCTGTCACCACCTCCATCTTTCATCACCCTCCTGGTCTATTACCATCAACCCTGTCATAACAGAACATTTCCTCAATCCAAAACCATCTCAATCCTGTTTCTTCGCGAACGAGTTCAGTTCCAGGAGCACGTTCATAAGTCGGATTTGTTCCTAAGTCCGACAAAGTGAGTCTCTCCACCACACTGTCATCTTGCGGGCTAAAACCATGACTAAGGAAATAAATTTTATAGTGAAATGTAACCGGGTTACAAAGGTCTCTGCGCCTTTAAATCACGAGGAAAAACCCAGACGCCAGTTTGTCCCAGAGCTGTTTTCCACTGTATTGGACTGTGTTTTGTTGAGGATTTTCCACAATTAGGATTATTCAGCATCAGGACAACTTTACAGGACAGACATTTTCCATCATCGTGTTGCCTGACTGATTCATTGGAACTGGTGAGCCCGACTCATTTCTCCCGCAACCCCACACACACACACACACAAAATATCGGACATTTCATACATTAACTTACACATGTGCTGATGTTGTCCCTAGCCCGTCATGTGTCCTTTCCCATGCCACTTTTTCCGCCCCCTTCTGCACACCGGTTTCTCTTTCTCTACTGATTACTCCAGCATTTAAGCACGAGCTGTGCATTGCTTACATTGCTGGATTATTGTGTGTTTTTTGCTCCAATTTTCTTGCGTTTTCTTTCTCATGCTCTCACAATTCGTTTCATTTTCTTGTTTTTTGTCTCACGATTTCGCCTCGCTTTTTGATTTCCCGGCTTTGATCTTGTGTTTCCATGGCTTTTGTTTCACGTTTTTGGATTGTCACTCCACTCTTTGATTTCCCGGGTTACCGCTTCCTCTTTTGACTACTGCTCTCGTTTTGCGATTTGGCTTAGACGCTATGCTGACTGATTCCCAGGTGTTTGACCCTCGCTTCCGCATTCCAACCACGCTTCCATTTAACGTTTCGATCCTCATCTGCGCTTGGATTCATCTCGTTCTGCTCCACTTCGTGACACTAAAAATATTGTATATAATTATAAATATTGGTATTTGGTGCACTGCAGTGTCTATTTTGTGCAACGCAATTTGTTTGGATCTACAAATGTTTGTAAAACCATGGTGGAGATATATACCGATATTTTACTCAATAGAATTACGCCAATCTGTTCTCTTAACTCTACATCTGTTTTGCCTCACTTTCATCCCATCATTCTTATTGCAGTTCGTTCCAATTTTGCAGCAAGCTCCTTTTTTCCCTCCATTAATGCCATTTTCTTTTTTGTGTGTGTGTGTGTGTGTTTCCACCAGAGAGAAGCAAGAGTATATAATAATTAGACGGAGAAGAGTAGGATCAATATTGGTTTTCACACCTGAAGCACAAAAAAAATATCCAGTAATCAAATATGAAAGATGGAGGATAGAAAAACAATTTCACACAGGCTTCACTTGCAGTTTGTTCATAATCTCTAGTTTCATTAAAATTAAAAGAGATTTAATGCTAAATCAACGGACCTTAATCATAAAAATAAATTAACCTTTTCTGCTTATTTCTGTTATTCACAGTCCTTTAAAAATACTGCATAAAAAAACCATCACAAGCTTAAATATCACGAGCTTATAATATTGTGTTAATGCGCTCTAATGCATTATCATATCTATAGTAACAACTCAGACAGGAACTTGTAAAGAGAACACTTTACATAATCCGAGGTTTAAAATAAAAGGTTACTTAAGAAGAAAAAAAAAACTGTAATCTTGAATATTGTGTGATATGGTGTTCATACGGTTCTCTGACCTGGATTTATTTATCCAGGTAAATTAATGGATCACAGATCAATATGCGGTCTGAAGTTGTGCAAACTGATCTTGAGCAGCATAAATGTTTAATATACAGTAAGTATAGGTAGTTTCGCAAATATGTCTTTTGGGTGGATGGCACCCATGACTATATAACGATGTCAGCCTTTGTTAAGGTTCCTGCACAAGTCAGAAACATTCATTTGTGATGTTTGAGAGAAAGGTGAGAAAGAAGGGAGAAAAGCTACATTTTAAGAGCGACGTTCAAGTCAAACCGGGACTTTTGATTATGCAGAATAACAGAACAGAGTTATGAGAGTAAAAACTCCCTTTATTTTTCTATATAATCCTCTGCTACACTAACGCACTTATCCCAGTGTTTCACTAGTGCTTGGACACCATCAAAGTAGAAAGTTTGAGATCAGAGATCCTGCTTTACGTCTGAAACGCTGGCCTCCCAGGAACTCCTTTAATGTCTTAAAGGAAATGACTTGGAGGGATGTCAGGACTGTACGGGGGATGTGACAGATGCGTCTCTTCTGTAAGTTGATGGCAAGTCAGATGACACTCGCTGAATGTTCACGGAAAAATTTCAGTGGGCTCCAAGCCGCCTCGTCCGTTATCATCATCACAGACATACAGCCTTGTTTAAAATGTTTGCAACTTTCAAGTGCTTGAAGTCTATTCAAGCGAACGTCAATTTATGCCTTGATTCATTTATTTAATGCCCCTCATAAAATTTAGTTTATCCTTGTTGTATAAATTATTTAGAATTTTGACGTGCGATTCACCATAACAACAGCATTATAACCATTATATATAGTGATATACAGTATAATATAAACCTAAGAAGATTAATCAACCCCAATCAGATTTAAAAGCTAAATAATCTATAAATCATTCAATTCTAAATTCCTGTTCTATAAAAAAAAAGAACTGCTCCTCTATCCTTCACTCCCATTTCAATCCGTTTTAATTATTCCTAATTAAATAAAGTGATTGTGAGTGTCATGCAGCATGAGGGCGTCTTCATGCGTGTCGGTAAAAGATCCTCTGGAGTGCTTTAACAGCACACCTTAACAAACATCAACTGATGGCAAGATAGTATGAGGAATGTACGAGGAAATTAAAGTGGCCAAAAATGAAATTTGAATCATTTTCTACTTAACAGACACCAAAACTGTCTGTCTTTATTGAGTGTAAACGGCTGGCACGGTGAGTGTTATGAACTACTTTGCATTTATATTTCAAGCAGTGAACCATCTCTAAACATGATCACGTTATTTGTATATTTGTATATAATCAACAAAAATTGCTTTTTGGAAGTAATAGTCATTTACTTCCTTAATAAACAAGCCAGAGGTGAGAGAGAGCTAAAACCAGCAGAAGGAAGAACCCTTGAGAAGATCCAGACTTGAGAAGGAGCCCGTTATCTTCTAAGTGACCCCAGGTGGAGGGAATATAAATCAGAACTGTTGTACAGTTGTATACTCTAAACCATGATCAGAAGTCCCATATATCATCGGGTACAAACAGTGCGAGCTGTAAATCAAAATGTCTTCAAGCCATTAACCCCACAGTGTCAGTGAGACAAGCCATAACCCTGCACGACCCAGGACACGGAAATGACACACAGCGCCGACATCCATCCAAAACCAGAACATGATCATTAACTCCTAATCACTTCCTCTCATTGCTCCTCGAGTCTCAAGCCATACAGCGGCACTGAAGAGGCTCTGATACTCAGTTTACCATCTGGCCCGTTCCTTGTTTGGCTGCTGGTATTTACCGGATTTGAAATCTAATAAGAAGCGTCTGGAAGCCACTTGTAAGACTTTTCTCTTCACACACACTTCGAGCATTTCCAGTCGCCGAGCTGTTCCAATAAAATCCAATCAAAGATCTTCTGATAGTAAAACTGTGCAACTGTATATATTCGACAATTCCATACCTGAGATTTTGAGTTTAATGACAAGAAAAAGAAAAGTATGGTCAAAGCTCTATCAGGCACAGAGCTGAGCAGCTGAGAGTTGAGGGTCTTGTGAAAAGACGTCCATGAATCTCTGTCCGTGCCGAAATTTGAAGTGACAACCTTCAAGTCAATGTGCCATTAAAGCTCAATTAGGGCTTTCCATTTCAGGATTTTGCCCCATTTTCAGCAATTTAGTCACATCTTATCTCTGCCCACTAACAAGCTCATCCTTATCGCTAGACAGCTTTCAGAGCGTTGGCTAAAAGACCTGGGATTTCAGCTCCCAACCAGTCGACAGCATTTCTTGTCTTTTTAAAAGTTTGTGTAGTCATTTTTCTTTTTGTGAGAGCAGTATTTTCCATCTAGTTTTCCATCTAGTCCTTACAAATTCCCACAAATTAGT
This sequence comes from Clarias angolensis, assembly GCA_030068255.1. NCBI lineage: Eukaryota > Metazoa > Chordata > Actinopteri > Siluriformes > Clariidae > Clarias > Clarias angolensis. The sequence continues at coordinate 4,806,374 of JAQKPX010000008.1, forward strand.
TTACGATGGTATCTCGAAACACGCCTTAAGAATTTCCGCCTTAAATCTGCATTGCCATACGTGTGACTGAACCGAACCGAGCCGAACATAAAGGCTTGCTTACGTCTATGTTGCATGCGCGAATAAGTTGCGCGCATGTCTGGGAGACAAAAATTTGCGTCAGTGGAAAGAGGTGAGTTTACGTATTTGTGTTTTTTAATTTTTGCATTTTGTTCAAGAAGCAAGGAGCGCAGCAAGAAGAAAAGGGAGCCTGTGAATATGGTCAGGGTTATTATGGATTCATAGCTTCTAGTCACAGGTATCAAAACATGGGTAACTAGGTCACTGTTGAGAGATTGTAACAGTTCTTGACAGGTTTTGACAACTCATAGCAACTCATGAGGTGGAGGAGATACTGTGTAGTTTAGCAGTTCTCAACCCCGGTCCTGGAGGACACCCAAGCCTGGACATATTTTTTCAGTTGGCAGCGCCCCTGATTTAACTAATCGCCTAGTCCATCCATCTTTGAAGGTTCGGTTTTCAAAAGCTACATACCTTTTTTGAAAAAGTCATGCTGTGTCGCACATTTGTTTGTGTTTCATCAAGATTTGGATGTCTACCTGAGCCTCCAATAACTACCTGGACTCCATATTAACATCAATTAACATCCATTCTTATGCTGAACTACCTGCCACGTAACACACAGTATAAATGCAGATCAATTTCTGCTTTCTGTTTCACCCAGATGAGGATGGGTTCCCTGTTGAGTCCGGTTCCTCTCAAGGTTTCTTCCTATTACCAT
>JAQKPX010000008.1:4842550-4857454 GCA_030068255.1 Clarias angolensis
GTTTGTGAGTGACTGGAACAGATTATCCGCATTTACATTATTTCCTACAATGGCCAAGAAGTGAAAAACAAAATAACCAAAAATAACCGAAAACAAAAACAGAAAGCGCTTTTGTTTAAACGTTAAGTTAAGCCTTTATTCGTCATACACGGGGAAAATCTTTCTTTGCAGTTTCCCAGTTTGGAAGCCGGGGCCGGAGCCAGGCAAGATACGGTACCCCAGGAGCTGTTAAGAGCCCCACAATGGCTGCGTGGTGGAGCTGGTGCTTGAACCTTGAAAAAGGTGCTCGGAACCTTGGCTGGTGCTTGAAAAAAATCTGTGCCTGATGCTTTAACTAAACTAAAATCTGTCAACCCCAGAGGTATACCCTACAGGCAGGTGTACTAGAAATGTTGCCCGTGTGAATAGTGACATAATTTAAGTTGCAGTTGTAGATGAACTGAACAGTCTGACCATTTTTTCTACAGTATTTCTGTTTTTTATTAAATAATTCAGTTAGGAATCTGGAATTTCTAGAGTATAACAGAAACCTCAAGTGTTCCAACTGAAAAGGAGATGAAGAGTGGTCTGTTAGTTTTACAAATGAGAAAAAGGCATCACTTTAAATTCTTTTTTTTTATTTTTTTTAATCTGTTTAGATCCAGCCTCTTGCTTGGTGATGTATGAAATTGTAATTTAAACCCACTTTTAAATCTTGCTTTATTCTGAGCGCTAATCAGAGTTTCTTATTTAGAAGACATGAGTACATGAGTGTCTACTGGGTGACGTATCTTGTTGGATGACGTCCTGCTGAAACGAGGGACATTCAAAGATCGGTGCCATTGTCTGGATTTATGCAAAAGCAGAAAGGGTTTAATTAACATCTGAAAGGGTCGAAGCACAAGTCAATGGCCATACACACACACATGCATGTAAACACCACGTATTGGATTGATCTGCATTCAGTCACCAAGGCATGAATAGAGCTAAAACACACACATATGTAGAACCACAATCAAGCTTTCTGATTTCACTCCAATAGAGAGCTGAGGCACCACAATGATGACAACGATGATTATAATAGCAGAGTAATTTGCAAGGTCATAATGACTAGAGAGAGAGAGAGAGAGAGAGAAGGAGAGAGATGCTGAGGCGAGCGATTGGAAGGAAGACGAGTGATGCATGACAGAAGGAAAGGAGAGAGGTATGAGACAGAAATGAGAAGGGGGAAGGGAAAGAGAGAAGAAAGGACAGTGGACTAAAATTAGCTGTAGTATGCCCAACCATCGTGCATGCCTGATCGGCGGGAAATCGAAGGCACAGGGCAGGTCTTCAAATAGACGCATGTTGCGTGACTTATCTTGAAGCCTATGGGCTAGGATTGTCAAGCAATGTCACGATACTATATGTAATCAACAATGTTTTATAATAGTTATACACTGACAGACATAAGATCAAAACCACGGACAAGTGAATCGATTACCATTGGTTATTGGGACAATCAAAGCTAATTAGGTTATATTAGGCAGCAAGTGGACAGTCAGTTCTCGAAGATGATCCTGAGATATTAGGAAGTAGAAAAAATGGGCAAGTGTAAGAATCAAGCATCTTTGGCAAGGGATAAATTGCTGTAAGTGGCTTGACTACTGGGTCAGAGCATCTGCAAAACAGCGGGTCCTCTAGGATATGCAGTGGTTAGTACATATCAAAAGTGGCCCAATGAAGGACAACCAGTAAACCAGAGACAGGGTCATGAGAACCCAAGGCTCATTAATGCACCTGGGGAACAAAAAACTCGCAGATCTAGCCAGCTCATCTTCACAGCAGACCATGAGGTCTTGTGGATCAATAGGACAAAACTGTTTTGATGGCACAAGGGAGATCTATATAGGTGTTTTTTTATTGATATGGCTATGATAGGCTAAGTCAATTGGGATATCTACTTTATTTCCATAAGAAGCCATTTAAACAATCATGACAGTTCCATTTAATTAAAAAGGCTATAGCATCAAATAAGTTTGAATTTGAAATGCCTAACTAATTTGGCAGGGCTTTTAATTAAACATGAATGTTTCCACTATAACTGCTGAAAACCAAAAACTTCCATCCTTCCATTGTCTGTAATGCTTGTCATTTTTTAGAGTCGCCTATCTCAGGGAACTTATGGTACAAGGCAGGGTACACCCTGGATGGAGTGCCAACTCATTGCAGTGCACAAGCGGGTACACATTCACACATCCAGTCATACTGTCCACTACAGGAAATGATAGAATGCCAATCAACCTACACTGCGTATCTTTAGACTGTTGGAGGGAACCAAGGATACCAGGAGGAATCTCACCTAGAACAAGTCAAACAGATTTGATCCCCACAAACCCTGGAGGTGTGAGGAGACAGTGCTAAACATTAAAGCCTGACTTAGGGTTCTGCATCAAGTACTGCAATCCTGGGCTGTTTTGTCTGTTCCACCAACAAACAGCTAGTTTAAAACTCTGGCAAGTGTTTTAGGTGTACGTACTAACAATAGCAAATGAAACTGAGTGGATCTTGTTGGAGTTAGAGGTAATAGATGTTAAACATCAGTTATCTTTACTAAAATTACTGCAACACAGAAACAAGAGAAGACACTGGAGGAGATGGTGGGTACGACATAGAGTTCATGTCTACATGAGACCTACAGTGTCAACTTGCCAGACAGGAGCATAAATTAGGCTTAAGCCACCATGCCGCAATTCCTAGATACACTGGAATAAAAATCTTTAAGCATTTTTTTTATATTCAGAAAATATAACAACCAAAAAAGAATTTAAAGAACATTAATACCAGATAAAACTTTACTAGGTTTTATCTTGCCTTGTAATGTCTTTATGCATACTGTACGGTATACTGTTTAATGAGAGGTTGAACACAGGTTTTCTTGGATTTTTTTACTCACAGTACTAACTGTGAGTAGTTGTATAGTATATCGAAACTACTGCAAACTGAAGAAACATCATACATAATAAAGCCATCAATTCTTTTTTTCCCAAAAATTTTCTCCCAAATTTAGTCGTGTCCAATTCCTCCCCGTCACTAGGGGGCTCCCACATTAAGGCTACTATTCCCACTCAGTCGGGATGGCCGAAGACTATCACATGTTTCCTCCGAACCATGTGTCGACCGCATCTTTTCGAACTGCTTGTTGGTTGTGGGGTGTAACACAATCGGAGGACAGCGCTATCCACTCCTTCCGCTTGCGTGAGCTCACAGACACCCCTGATTGGCTAAGTACCTCTCAACCCTCCCCTCTGAGAGAGTTCGGCCAATCAGCTCTCTCTAGACCTCCGGCTGCGAGAGGTTACAGCATCAACCGGGAGACGAACTCGAGATCTCCAGATGATAGGACGAGAACTTTACCACTGCGCCACTCGAAGGTCCAAAGTCATCAGTCCTATATAAACTGTTTGTGTACATGTTTGCCGTCTCGATCGTTCTACATAAACAGGATAAACAATGTAAAAAAGCACGTTTGTTGATTGGGTGGTGTTTTCAGTGAGTAGACATGTATTATTTTGTGAAAGGAGTCTCCAGTGTCAGTGATTTTAAACTGTCCATCACTGATCATTTTACTGTAACGTCTAACCCCAAAGTTTTATTATTTATAAATTTCATCAGCCAAGCTGCAGCAGCTGCTATATATGGAGCAATTGACAAACGGCGGGGTATGTGTATGCGCATGTTAAACAGTTTGTTGTCCTACTTTCCCGGAATAAAACTAATAAACCTCACAGTACGGCTCATTGTAAGGCCGTACTCACACTGATTTGCAGCCTGGGAAATGGCAGAGGGGGGAATTTAATTTCTAATATGCAGGTAGAGGATAGAGAGTATGATAAGAGGTGCTGGAGTGCTGTGGGAAAGTGAAAACCCAGAGAGCTGAACCTTAACTGTCTGATAGCAAAGACGGAGAGATTAGAGATGGCCAAAGTCCCTCTCTGATGCACTGCCAGTTGTGTGTATCATCGCGTGCTTTCAGATAAACACTTGGGAGCTTCGACGTAGCTGAATTTTGACCTGAGAAATGCATGAATGCAGCCCAAATTTTTATCTTTGCATCCTCATCTGACTGAGTTGTATGAATTGCTTCCAAATTCGAAGCATGAGGATGATATGTAGCGGAGCTCACCATTATAGTTTTTCTTGAAGGTTCAATGTGCATAATTGCAAGTGACTCTTTCACAATATAACTTTAATTTGAATGCACCAGCTCCCTACAATGACTTCTCAGCCAACTGTTTCAGCACCAGTTGGTGTTTCAGTTGGTTCCCAAGGATTAGTTCACCAAATGTCAAGTTAACCACCGATTTCCCAAATCCTTCCACTGAATATTGTACATTCTTATTTTGCTATCACTGCATGGTGGCAGATCATGATAATATCTGCTCAGTTGTGGATCCTGAAACACCAATATCCATCCAATCACACTCACACAAAGATTATTTTCAATGTCTAGGCAATTCAGGTAGCTCCACCCACTTTTCAGGTGTAGTCCAGTGCATGGTTTTTGGGTGTAGCATTGGAGAGAGCATTGGAGACAATTTCTAAATTTGACGTCATTGACAAATGGTGGCTGGGGAAAGGGAAGTTTGGGGTTCTCTGCTGGAACTGCTACCCTCGCGACCCGACTTTGGATAAGCGGTTGAAGATGGATGGATGGATGGATGGATGACAAATCTGTAACAACTATAGTACAGTGCAAGAGTTTTGCACCCCCTTCATTTCTTCATATTTTGCTTTCAAAGACCGAGATTTCTTGTATTTTTAATGCAGTCTTGGGAAATAGTTCTCCAGGCTTCCTTAAGCTCTTTTCTGCTTTCATTTTCAGTCCAGTGCGTTTGTTAAGCCACAGAGTCTTCTATGAATTATTCAAGCATTAAAAAACATCTAACTTCAGGCATGATCCAGTAAGAAACAGGTGCAGATGATGACAGATGATCAGACCAGTGATTAGTATCACACTGCTGATGCTGAATGCTGAGTGACTGGAACAGATGAGAGGGGAAATGAGGTCGCTGCTGAGGTTGTTACATGAACAAACTATTTTTAAATTGTGTTTTTAGGCACTTCACAGTAAAACAGTTGTTCCCATTTCTTTAATTTCATCTATATCAGTTAATTTAATTTAATTTGATTTGAAGAAATGAGGGGTGGCTCAAGACTTCTCAAGACTACAGCACATTGCTGTACTTGAACATGATGTATTTATTTATGGTAAAGTTTGTCCTATTTAAATAACTTAAATGGGATTGCGAATTAGAATATTTTTTTAATATTTGACTCGAATAAGAGTTTTTCAGTTCTTTTCTTTTTAAGTTTCTACTTTTGTACAAATTTGCTATCAGACAGATGAACAATTAAAATCCAAAATTGTTTTTTTTTTTACGTAACAACCTCAGCAGCGACCTCATTTCCCCTCTCATCTGTTCCAACCACTCAGCATTCAGCATCACCAGTTAACTAATCACTGGCCTGATCATCTGTCATCATTTGCACCTGTTTCTTACTGGCTTATGAGTTTATTAAGAAGCAAAGGAAAAATACTCAAATTGGTGAACAGGCAAGAAATCAGGAGATCAGATTAAATATTTATCAATAAAGGGATGATGACCATATGATGAGCATGTCACATGACACTCAAACACATATTCACATATAAAGAGAGAGACAGAGAGAGATGGTGAATAGGTATTTGAGTGTCATGTGACATGCTCATCATATGGTCATATGTTGTTGTTTTTTTCATCTAGTGGCTTAGTGGTATATGGGTTCAATTCCCGCCTCAGGTCTGTGGAGTTCTTCCTGTGCTTGGTGGGTTTCCTCTAAGTCTCCTGGGATATGCTCCAGGCCCCTGCACGACCCTGTATACAGGATAAAGCGGTATAAATGATGAGTGAGTGTTTTACCTCCAATTAAAATGAAAAATTAGACTGAGTAACTTGTAATACTCAGATTTTTTTTTTTTTTTACACATGAGCGAAAGGGGCCTACAGGATTTTCAAACATTCTGCATCAACTATGACATTAATATAAAAAGAAGCAGAGGTGTGTTCATGCTGTAATTAATCTGGTATTTTATGCCTGTGTGAGAGAATGAGAAATGCCAAGCGAGAGAGAGAGAAAAAAAAAAACATGAGAGAGAGCGAGAAAAAGATTCATCCTGCAAATTTGACACTTTTACCAAGTACTCAGCTCATTTGCACGTGTAAATAGGCATCATGTTCCTCTTTGTAGGTGATAAATGCCAAATTTGCTCTCAAGGACAGCTGTGGAGAACTTCGAGCAGAGCGTTTTTTTATCCCTTTCAGGATTAGCATGCAGGATTTTCTCACTCCGAATGCTCGTACATCAACGACTGGTACGTCAAAAGAAAACAAAAGGAGGAAAAAAGACGAGCGAAGAGTGACCTTTTCAAAAACCGTGCCTGACTGATGAGTCAAAATGAACGGAGGCAGCCCTTTGACTCAGAGGGGCGTTATTTAAAAAAAGAATAGAAAAAAACGAGTGAAGAAGAAAATAAAAGTTTTGGAATAACAGGATGATGAAACATGTGTGTCAGAGGCTCGTAGCGCGTAAGCAGAGACTCTGGTTTATGAACATGAATCCCAAATGGCCTGTTTACTCCCAAAATACAGTTGAGTGCATACAGTAGTTTGCACACTCTATACTTTTTTGTAGTGGGGAAGGCTGTGGTTCTGTGTACGTTTCTACAAACAAAAATTGAAATGTTCTTTAATGAGCTGTATGTGTGTTATGAGGTAAGAGGACACCAATTCAAAACAACAAAATTCCAAAGCAAAGATATCTTTAAAATGGGTGGAATTTGAATGAGCAAGATAATTCGAACACTTGGTGAAGTTGCATCATAAAAAATGGACAGTAGAAATCAGGGCTATGTTTAATAGTAAAAGTAAGAGCATTTCCATTAGTGATGGGAAGTTTGAATAATTTTAGTGACTTGAATCTCGTTTAACAAAAAGAACAAATCTTTTTTTTTGAGTCATTTAGTTCATTTCGTTCTTTTGATCAGAAATAAAATAAAATGTTGCATTTTCAATAAAAAGACCCCCAATACGTCTACATGCACAAATTTTGGCTGTAGTTCCAGTAATGAAAATATTACAATGCAGCTACGGACATATTATAATAAACAGAATGAGTAGCTCGCCTCTCATATCTTCCAGTCTGAGTCGTTCGTTCTTTTGAATTTATTGCACCGCATAGCGTCTATGGGAGTCATGTGACAAAGGAACGAACGACTCGAAGTAGAAGAGTCATTGAGAACAAATCGCTCATTTCTGTTTCCTGTACATAACCTACAGGGTTTTTTTTGCGATGATTTGCACATGCGCGCCCAGTAGAAAATGAACGAATCACTGATACTCGTTCTTCTGAGTCACGTTAAAGAACGTTCATGAATGACCCACCACTAATTTCTATACACACACACACACACACAATTTGATGAGAACTCACAGGATTGGGAACAGTTGTGTGTCCATAAGAAAACCATTTGTTAGTGAGAGTAATCAGAAAAAAAGGCTTCGGTTTGCTAGAAAGCATAAAGATTGGACTTGGATGTAATGTAAAAGGGTCATGTGGTCTGATGAGTCCAGATTGAGTCTATTCCGGAACGATGGGCGCACCAGGGTAAAAAAGGAAGCACATGAAGTGAAGTACCCATCATGCATAGTACCCACTGTTCATAGTGCAGTGTTATGATCTGGGGTTCCTTCAGTTGGTCGTAGGTGTAGACTCAGCAATGTTATGTGGCAATAAAATTAAGTCAGCTGACGACCTTAGCAGAGGCAGTGGTAGCTCAGTAGGTTAAGGCTCTGGGTTACTGATCAGAAGGTCAGCAATTCAAACTCCTGCTCATCCAAGATACTCCTGTTGGACCTTCATGCAAGTTCCATAACACTTGTCGCTTCAGGACCACCGTGTCATGGCTGAGCCCAGCTTACTAACAATCATGGATATGCAAAGAAAAACTTTACATTTATTTCTGTGACAAATAACTAAAATATGTTTTTCTTCCTGAATGACATGGGAAATATTCCAGGACTTGAATTTTTTAAATATGTTAAATAATTTTCAGATGAATTTTGTAAGATAGGGGTAGACGTTAGGGGTAGCTCAGTGATTAAGGCGGACGACGGTTCAAAAGGTCCCAGGTTCAAATCCCACAACCACCAAGTTGTCCCTGTTGGGCCCTCGAGCAAGGCGCTTAACCCTGATCTGCTTGGATGTATAATGAGCTAAAATATGTAAGTCGCTCTGGATAAGGGTGTCTGCCAAATGCCTAAATGTCTATACCGCTTTATCCTGTATTGTGGGTTGCGGGGGCCTCGAACCTATCCCAGGAGACTTAAGGCACAAGACCTGGTACTGTACACCCTGGAAAGGGTGCCAATTCATCACAGGACACACACTCACATTCTCATTCACACACTATGGGCAATTTGGGAACGCCAATTAGCCTAATCTGCATGTCTTTGGACTATGGAAGAAAACCGGAGTACCCGGAGAAAACCCACCAAGCACAGAGAGAATAGGTAAACTCCATTCACACAGATATGGGAATCGGACCCAGACCCCTGAGGTGCAAGGCAACAGTGCTAACCACTACACCACCCTGCCGCCATTCTGTAAGAAAGTAAATTAATGAATAATTTTGTATTACATTTCCGGCAAAATAATAAGATGAACAATTTTTTGTAGTAAAATTTTTAAAGTAGACTCTAGGTTGTTGATTTGAGGATCTGAGTTTCCAGGTTCGAGCCCCGCCATTGGTGGGTTGCCACACCCCATACTACCCAGCCACTGCATGCAGTGCCAGTCATAAGTCTGGATAGAAGGATAGGAGTGTTGCGTCAAGAAGGGTCACCTTGATGGGAGAATCCGAAAGAAAGTTTTACACATTTACATGCCTGATGCCAGGTATTAAAGCAGAGTTACCATTATTCATTATTCATCCTGAAGCAGCAGCTATAAACAGTCATTCCCTAACCAGATCTTCTTTTTACAAATATGATAAAATATGCATCTCGATATGTGGTCAGTGTATAAAAATATACTGAATTCAGTTATAAGAGTTAAGCAGAACTGAGGTTAGAGTAGTATGGAGGTGATAACACAGTGCAGGGTCAGGGTCTCGAAAGTTGGATACTATCTCCATGGACTTTTTAGAGACATTACAGCCAAGAATATGTATAAAGCCTTCATCTGAGTCAAGTATAATTTGCCAGAGAGGGAAAAAATATCTGCCTTTTCAAGTATGATCTCCCAATACCAGTAGCACACATCCAGGCAATATCTATAAAATATAAAGGGCTTTGGGATGTTAAAAAGGACTTATGGAGATAAGATTTAGACACTTCACCATGTCAGGAACATCAGAGAGACAGGGCAGGGGATGAATGTGTTTTTTTTTTTTTTTTCTAATTTGGAAGGACAAGAGGGTATGGAAATAGAAATGAAGGAGAACATTTTATCTTTTTTTACATTTGATCTTAAGAAGACTAGGTTAGCCATTTGCACTGACAGTAGCTGCAACCCAGTAGCCTAGTCTTACTTGCAGCAGCTCTTAAAAATAGCACATAGAAAACAGCAGAGCTGGGTGGAGTTGAGCAGAGTCTACCTTGACAAGAGGGTCACAGCAGGGGGGAAATCTGATTTCCTTGCTTTAACTGGAAAAAGCACAAACAGCTGGGAATGTTTTTTGTGAGTTTATGAAAACTGGAGATCCATCAAATTGTCTAAAAATGACTATTTTTGCACAGCAGGTCTCGTGTAAATAGCCATACCAAATAAAATATTTTTCTTATGAAAGTTAATAGAGGAGGAGGCATTATGATAACTGCTAACCTACTGAACGCTCTCATCCTCAAAGCTACTATTAGATATATATATTATAGATATATATAATATAGATATACTATTAGATCAAACCGATTTGCCAAAGTTGGCTTTTCTGCAGTCTCATCCATCTAAAGCGTTTATATGCACCAGTAAGGTTTGCCAGACTGATATTTTTGTGTTTTTTGTAAACAGTATGTGTCACGTAATTTTGTCATTCAACAGCACTGTTGAGGTTTTGACATTTTCACCTGCAGTAAGCAAACAAAAAAAATCATTTCTCTTGGCTTGTCTCTGAATACATCAGAATAGCAGAGCAGCCATGGAACAAATCAGCAGGGCTTTTGGAGTGCTACCAAGAACGCCGCAATTATTCTTTATTCTGTTTTGCGCATTACAGAGGGTGAAAACAGGCATTTATAAAGCAAGGTCTTCTGCCCCAGAGTTATATATTGTGTGTCTCGGTGAGTTTGAGAGCAAAACGAAAAATAATTTTTTTGCAGTGATTTTGCAAAACGCTATAACTCCATCTCCCACAGTTTTGTCACAATGAATAAATCAGCCTGCATTTGTGTTTAGTGGGGTAACTTAAGTATGCAATTTTCTATCAATAGTTTGCTGGTTGAGTTTTAATGTAAACATTTTTCTAACTCTTTGAATGTGATTTTCAAATTGTAACAACTAGATGACTGGTCAGAGCAACTCTACAATTGCAGCTCTTGTGGGATGTTACCAGACTGCAGTGGTCTGGACCTACCAAAAGTGGCCCAAGTAAATATGGTTGGTTAACAGGCGACAGGGTCATAGACAGCCACGGTCATGTAGTCTGATCCAAAAGAAGAGCTACTGTAGCTCGAATTGCTGAAAAGGAAATGCTGGTTCCCACAAAAAGGTGCCATAACACACAGCACATCATGTTTTGATGGCAAAACAGGGGAATTACTCAATATTATGTAATCCCCTTGGGGTTTTGTTTCATAAAATATCCCACCGAACCAAAATGGTCGTTACAAATCAAGTCAGAATGCTCCCTTCACTCATTGGTTGAATGAGTCTGCGGCAGGAATGAGAATGTTATCTCAGGAAGATGATCCATGTTCGGTACAATGAATGTTTGTCTATGAAAGAAATTGGAGAAACGGCATAATAGGAAATTATCAGGGCAATATACAAAACACAACTCTGCCATCAGACTACTGGATGGACTTTGAAAAAACGTCTTGAAAATGTAAGATTCTTTCGCACTTTGCAAAGAAGACATGCATCCTGCAATTGACTGAGCCGAACTAGGGAGAACTGGATAATGAGAATGCTGCGCTTCCATGGTAAGATCACTCAGATCTTTTGAACAACTTATTTAAGTCCCTCATTCTCATTTAAAGACCAGAAGTGACAGGGCTATTGTCGTTGCTGACCCCAGGCTCTGGAACAGTCTTCCAACCAACATTAAGTCTGCTCACACTATTGACAGCTTTAAATCAAACCTAAAGACCTATCTTTTTAAATAGTTTTTAGCTGAGTCTGAGGTTGCCCAAGATTTATTATCATATCCACTTTTTATTGATTGTTTCTTTGTTATTTGTTTCCTTGGGATTTGTCCCTTCTATCCAAAGGGTTGCCACATCAGATCATTTGAGATCTGGCACAGGTTTTACGCTGGATGCCCTCCTTGTCTCAACACTCCCATTACTTTACCATAATTAATAATTAATTTGCATAATTTTTGGAAAGCACTTTGGATCGACTGTTGTTGTTTTAAATATGCTATACAAATAAATCGACTTGACATGACCTAGTTAACCGAAAGAACTCTGATCTACTTGTAGTTGGTCCAGAAAGGGTCTTGGTGCAAATGTTCTGGTCCATGTCCAAGTATGACTACTGCGTTCAGACCTGCCTAAAGGAACACCACCAAGGGACAAACAAACCAGAGTTCAATTCAACTGGACTAAATAAGGCAGGTGTGAAAATGTCCTACGCTGTTTAGATAAGGTCTACATAAGGTCAGCTAAATAAATGAACATTAAATCACATGGGTACAGGCTATTCAATTGGCAAACTTACTATATATTTAGCAAAGTATTAGTTTACATACTCCTATCCTCTTTAACTCAAGATTGCAGTTGATATTTTCCCTAAAAAAAAGAAAAAAAAGAAAAATCGTGAACATGTGAAAAAGTAACAAAAACTAATTAATCAAGTAACCCTAACCCCTAACCCTAACCCATAACCCCTAACCCTAACCCCTAACCCTGTGTTGTTATGTCTTATGTGCCCAATCCTTAGAGACCTAAGAATGCTCAAACTTCTTCTTCTCTTTATTTTCTGCCTGGTTGTTTTACAGCACCAAGATGGTCTCCTTTTCAAGCACCAGTGCTGCCGAGCTGCCACTGTTGGACCCTTCATACATTAATTGCTCAGATACAATTGGGTGTAAGGCTCCAAACATAACCCTGTAAAAAAAAACTGGCACTGAAAGGCGAGACACCTCTCCAGGCGTATGGATGGACCCTTACCTCCCTTACCCTTAAAACATTGTGGCAACATTGCAGATGTTGGGAGGCTAATGGTATTGGGTTGTTTTTGAAAGCTAGAATTCCTTTAATAAATTGACATTGAAACACATATAATGCTGATAATGTTGTTCCCCCTCTGTGTTAACAACTAATATGATGCCCGGAGTGGTGCTCAACCCCTGGGTTTGATAGAAAGTGTACCAAATGCTGGTCACAAGTCCACCAGCTTCTAAAAGCTATACAAGATGCTACTAAATGCACATGTATTGCGTTGGCAAACAACAAGCAACACAAAATAACTAAAAAAAAAAAAGAATAAATATATGAAGAAGTAGGTGGATTAAACCCTGGGACAGTTGTTTATCTGAGACTGATTTAAAGGGAAATAAGTGGAGACAAAAAGAGAAACTTAAGAAATTTACCTTCATGGTTTACTTTCCTCATCTTTTGGCTACATACTGTAGTACCGGTAAGAATTTGAAGCTACTTTCTTTTCTGTGTGTTAGGGTCATTCATTCAACATTATTCCAATGGCCATTTATTAAAGTCAACCTAACTTTCAAAAGCAACACTGTACCAAGGTTGAGTTTTAGGTGAACAACTTCACAACCAAATTACAACCATATGACAGCATTATACAATGTCAGGATTCCTCTGGGTCACATCTCACTACCATCTTAAAATCTATTCTGTACAGTATATATAAAAAGATTCCAACGCTTAATCCAAAAATCTATCATCTCCTGAACCTTGTTCTACTTATTCAACAATATTATTCATCCTGAGGTTGGACTACACACACACACACACACACACACACACACACACACACACACACACACTACCCTGTGGAGTTCTATTCTCTAATGAATACATATCATAGTACTCTGCACTTACCCTTACTTCTAATCTACACTCAAGTATATAATATACCTCCTACCCCGAATTTATTGAACTTAATAAAGACTCCCTGTTTCCACGATGTTGAATTTACATACCTATCCACATGGTCAGCAGATTACTAATCACACTACTGCTTAAAATAATACAGGCTTATATAGTTATGTAGCATCTTAGATGTGCCAATGCATAATGCCTCACTAAATATTTTAATCAATTTAACATATTTATTTTTTTTGTCTAGTTTATAGCCTGCCTCATGTTTCAGAATTTTGTTCAGACCTGTTGTTTTTCCACAATATTGATTTCAATAAAACCCGAAAACTTGCCCTTGCACCTTTCTGTCTGCTTCACGGCACTTTCAAAGCAGTTATTATTATTTTTATTGTGCATCTGTCAGTCAGAATACAGGATGCATTCAGGAAACATATTTTTTCTTGAAATATCAGTACATATGAAATATCACATACAGTATAGTTCATTGGAGGTCATGGTAAACCCATTCAGTTTCAATGTGTCTGAATTCTGAAAACAGAAAAGCCAAGTGTTAAGACTAATCTCTCATTCACTCATCGTCTATACCACTTTTTCCTGTGATCAGGATTACAGAGGGGCTTGAAGCCTATCCCAGGAAACTTAGGGCACAAGGTGGGGTACACCCTGGATGGGGTGCCAATTCATTGCAGGTCACACACACATACACACTCACACACTCATTTACACACTGCTGGCAATTTGGAAGCACCGATTAGCCTAATCTGCATGTCTTTGGACTGTGGGAGGAAACCAGAGTACCAGAAGGAAACCCACCAAGGAGACCATGCAAACTCCAAGCACACAGCCCCAAGGCAGGAATCGAACCCAGAACCTGGAGTCTAATCACTCTTTTACTAAAATTAAGCTGTTTCTGCCACCATTTAGTAAGATGTACTGTATGTAATATACATTATATGGCCAAAGGTCTGTGCACCACTGACCATAACTCTCATCCATCAAGGTCCATGTAGTAAAACTTCCTCTCATCTGGGAAGGCTTTCCACTAGATTTTAGAGCTTTTGGGGATTTCATATTCATTCAGCCGTAAGAGCATGAATGGTGCAGTCAAGGTCACGATTCATCTCCAAGATGTTCCCAGTGATTGAATCATGGATGGCCAAGAATCATTGATGCACATTCGACCAAGGAGAAGTGGAAGAAGGTAGCCTAGTCTGAGTCTAGTTTTTTACATTTTGTGGATGGTCGGATGTCTGTGCATACCTTGGGGAAGAGAAGGCACCAGGATGCACTCTGGGAAGCTGGCAGAAGCAGTGTAATGCTTTGGGAAATGTATTGAAACCTAGGGTGCAGCTATTCATGTGGATGTTACTTTGACAAGTACTACCTACCTAAACACTGTTGCAGATGAAGGAGACCTCTTCATGGAAATGGTGTTCCCTGATTGTACAAATGGTTAGTAAATGGTTAGAGGAACATGATAATGAGTTTGAGGTGTTGGCTTGGCCTCCGAATTCTCCAGATCTCAATCCAGTCAAGCATCTGTCAAACTAAATTGATAGTATTTCAAATAGCATGGAAGGAGAGCATCCAGAAATATAGGAAAGCTCTTAGTGTAGCT
>JAQKPX010000008.1:4870501-4887398 GCA_030068255.1 Clarias angolensis
TGAATGAGCGTGTGTGTGTGTGCCCTGCGATAAATTGGCACACCATCCAGGGTGTACCCCATCTCATGCCCTAAATCTCTGGGATAGGCTTCAGCCCCCCACGACCCTGTATACAGGATAAACAGATGTTATAAACGATAGTTTACCAACAGGCCTCGTACCAAAGAATTTTTACAGAAATGCAGAGTTTGATCAGGATCTCTAAACATGTTTTTATATATCTACAAAAGTAAAATATGAGTCATAACTTTGATCAATACAGTCTAGATGCTTCGAAGAACCTCGTCAAGTGGAAGAGTGCCAGGATCTGGAATTGTCAGTTGTTGTGGGAAGTAATACAATGTAAAGCATCCCTGCTGGGACCGTCTCTCGTCTCTTTATTAATATCAATGTCGCAAAGAGTGTCAAAAGACATCACACCTCATAATTATGTTGTTACAGGAAATCAATAAGAAGCCAATGGGGATTCGAGACCTACGTGAGGAAAGTGAACAAAAGGCTTTTATTAAAGAACAGAGAGTGTAATGGAGCCAAAATGCTGCAGCGGGTAGTGCTGTCTCCTCACTGCTCCGGGATTCGATCCTGAGCTGGAGTAGATTGAGTTTCACGTTGTCCCGTGTATGTTTGGGTTTGGTCAAGGTGTTTTTGGTTTTCTCACACATACTGTATTAAACAGGTTGACAGAATTTAATATCAGTTGTATTGGGTTTTTTTGTTTGGTTTATTGAGATGGAGATGAGTTCAATATTGATGTCAGATGATAAAGACAAGCATAATGCGCCCAAATGAGATTAAATAAGTAGCGAGCCTAGTGCTTTTATAATTCGGTAAGTGAACGTGACAAACTCCTGTTAAAACATAACAACCCCCTAGGGTTTGGGTTCTGATTGTGCCATCGGGTCAGGGCTTGGCTCTGCAGGAATTTTACGAGTGTGCTGTGGTGTCTGGCATCAGGACGTTGGCAGTGAATACTTTCGAGTGCTGTGGGTTGCGGGGTGGGGACTACATGGATCAGACTTGTTTGCTTGGCACATTCCATGGATGTTCAAGTTGTAGGCCTGGTCAGGGGCCTTGGGCTGTTTTTTTTTATAATTTGGTTAGTGAATATCACTTAAAACATTACTACCTAGGGTTTGGGTTGGGGCAGGGGTAGCTTGGTGGTTAAGTTGTTGGACTGCTGATCAGAAGGTCCCCAGTTCTAGCCCCAATGCTGCCGGGCTGCCACTGTTGGACCCTTGAGCAAGGTCCTTCACCCCCAAGTGCTTAGATACAATTAGTTGTTGAGCTGGCAACCTGACCATGTAAGTAACTGCCACAGAAACAATGGATATATCTCCAGGGTGGGAAGCATCCGTTGCCGGATGGTACATTGACGGACTCTGTCTTACCCCTGGTTTTTGGGTTCTGCTTGCGCCACTGGGTCGGGCATTGCTCTGCAGGATCTCTAGGGGTGTGCTTTGTTGTCGGGCACCAGAACGTTGGCAGCGGATCTTTTCAAGTGCTGCAGGTTGAGGGGTGCCGACTATGTGGTTTGGACGCATTCAATGGATGCTCAAGTTTTGGAGGCCTTTAGCCGTTTTCTTGCTCTGCCCTGACCGCAGAAGGCTGTGGACTACTGGGTGTTCTGGTGCCTTTCTATTCTAGCCAGCATTTACTTTTTTTGTTGAATTATGTTGGACTGGCTGTTCTGTGGGATCGGTCTGGTCCTTGGTGCCCACAGGAATAAATGAGTGCCATGGGGGCCCATGATCCTGTCGCCAGTTTACTCGTATATAATTGATAATGTTATTCACTTCGCCTAGCGGTGGTGTACGAGACGTATGAGTGAATGTAATTGAAGACTACAATTTGACAGAATTTAATATCAGTTGCATATGTTTGTTTCTTTTAGATGGAGACGAGATGAACCCAGTATATTATTAACGTCACTTTGATGATAAAGAGAAGCACAACACGCTCAAATGTGATTTAATAAGTAGCTAGGCTAGTGCTTTTATAATTCAGTTATCATACACGAGTGAACGTGACAAATATCAGTTAAAAATAAATCTCATTTTGGGATGCAGCTCTGCATTTCTTTTTCCCTATACACACACCATGCAGCGTGCATTCCTCCAGTTTAGCTGTGAGTCCATGTCAGTTTCCTCTCCTTGAACTAAGCACAGAAAAACCAGCTTGTTGCCTGACATGCATACCAAAGACACCGCTCACTAAGCTAACCCAGATCTGTCAGCTGTCCATCAAATGAAAGAATCAGGGGAGACACTCCTGCACGTGTAAGCGTGTGTATCGCTGGAGGCGCTTATATTATGAGCCCACTCTAGATGGCTGAGCCTGAAGGGTGTATTTCCGTGTCTCATTACCTCTGCTGGGTGTCTGGGAAAAGCTGATGAGATCTACGTTAGATATACCAGCAAGCCACCCAGGACACACACACACATGGCAGACATACATACATAAACAGGCATGCAAGATGGGATTCAGCCTCGCATCGGATGATAGTTAGCTTTGTAGCTCTGGATGCGTCAGAGGCCATTCAAAACGACTTCAAATCGATTTCTAAGGAGACAAATTGTTGTTAAATATGACATAACTTTATCAGATGTGTTCAGTAATGTTTATTAGACAGCACTGTCAAATTCCCTAATTGTTCAGAAGGTGTTCATTGATTTCCCGTAACAGTAAAACCCAGTAGTTGTTTATCAGTAATAGTTTCTGGAGTACACAGATGCTTCTTATAAAGCGATTACAAAAGCGCTTTCTGTAGGAGACATCTATTCAACATTTATGAAAGGAATCATTGATGTTAGCATTTGTAGCAGTCAGTTGTTTTTGTTGTTTTTTTTTTGCTACAGAAAGACTTTGTGTTCTGTAATAATTTTTTTCCCCTGTAAAATGAAAAACTTGCTTTTGTATTAAATTCACACTAAAGAAATAAAAGAAACGGGTCATCAAATATTACACATCCTGGCTCATTTAAGAATTACAGCAAATCTGCACCGTGCACATGGGATTCTGTCTGATCTAACACACTATACACTTTTAGAGCTAGGTAGCAGCAAAGTCTGAACACACACACACAGTGACATCTGGTGTATTCTGAGTACACGGTCAATGAAAATCTGAGAATGCAGAACATTTTAATTCCTTCACTTGCTTTAAAAGGTCTAAGTGGACACTGAACCAGAGGCAGGAAATAGGACCAGACAAGAAATTAGCCAATAATTAGTCACCCGTTTTTTTTTTCTTTTCTTTTTTTAAAAAGGAATTTCGCACAGACAGAGTTTAAAAGGATTAAACAGCTCAGAGCTGTGATCTGCCACCACATGTACAAGTATATAACAATCACAAATAAGAATTAATACACTAAAAAAAGTTTTGTAATAGAGATCTCTTTATTATAGTGCATTTCTCAGATGTTACAAGATGGGTTAAAAAAGCTAGAAACAAAAACAAAACAAAAAAACGAGAAAGGAAAAATCTAAGAAAAGAAAAAAACAATCCATATGCACACTATTTCGTGTTTTATTTTTTCTTCTTAAAATTAAAGCTTCACATCAGAACATAAGGTAGCTAAATGAAGAGACTAGCTAAAATACATTTCCTTACATGTTTTATTTATTCTCCAGACAGACGATACGTAAATCAAATAAATCCGTTCATTTCATCCATTACAGTAGGTTTCTACAAGACTGTGAGAAGGGGGGAAAAAAGAAGAAGAAGAAAAAAGAAGAAGAAGAAAAAAAAGATGCCATTAGAGTTTTGGAAACTCTGATGAGTTTTGGTGTTGTAAAAGAAAAAAAAAAACATGATGAAAATTAAATATCTTGCGAAACATGGATTTGGTGATGTATTGAGGGTGCGAGTTCAACCGTTCATTTCTGAGGAGTCAGTACAGGGGTCATGACCTTAAGGGGTGTTGGTTTGTAAATCAGTGTAACATTCGTAGACGCCTTTGGAAAACAGATAACAGGAGAAGAAATTGTCAGTTTGCCCGAAATCTAAGCCGGTAGCTGGTTATTATGGTAATAATGGTAGACTTTTTAAATTTATTTAATCCAGGTGAGATGAGTTGATCCGCTAAGAGAAGAAAGAAGTGAAACAGAAAGATGCAGCATAAAAGCAGAGAGCGGATTAAACCGTTAATTTGCTCGGATTTAAACTTTCTGCCCGTTTTTGATTTATGATGCAGCCGTCCATGTTTTTTTTACTCTACTTCTCTTAACGATGAAAGTGGTGAGTTTAAGTTAAGGGTTATTTCTCGGCAGCATTTAAAACATATGGTTATAGTTGTGACTCTTGCGAGGCTAGACGATCAGGTAACATGTAATAAAAACAAGAAGACGGCCAAAAAACAAACGGAAAAAAAAAATGAATGCATGAGAGTGGGAGCAGCTATAAAACAGCCTTCCTGCTATGTGACGAGTGAAAACGGCAATCGTGTTGTTATCATCTAATTGTTAGCTACAAAGTGAAATATTGTGAAACGCATTACACTTCCTGGCTAAAAACGACAACCGTGTAAATCTGAGGGAGGGAGGGGAAAAAAAAACCGCCGGGCTTTCATTACCCCTGGACAGGCCTCGATATGCCTCTGGATCAACGATGTTCATGGCAACCTCATGAGCCTCACAACTCTAAAAGAATGCAAAGAAGGATCTAGGATGGAAAAACATCACTTTATTGTCTTTTCCTTTCTTGTTTTTTTTTTTTTTTCCCAACCTGATGCAGGTTACAATGAGTTTCATCATAAGTGGGGCAAAAAATGGTGACGACGACGACGACGACTCGTAACATCTCAGACATGCTTGACTGTTTTATCATCAGAGGATGGAAATCAAGACTTATTTCAAGATATTCGTTTATTCTATGTGGAAGGAAAACAAATCATTCAGCATCCTGGGTCATTCTTTGCTTTGTGGGGGGGGAAAAAATGTGAATAAAGAGAGGAAAAGAGAGAGATGGAGAGAGAGAGAGAGAGAGAGAGAGAGAAGTGAGCCGTACGAGGAGCGTGCGTGTTCAAAGGCACAGCAGGGGCTGCTCCCACTCTCATTTCTCACTCACACGCACATGCACACACACTCTTCCATAACAGCATGTGTGTACACGAGTCAGCACTGGGGAGAGCCTCTAAAGTCTACAGAACCGAACAACAGAAGAAAAAAAGGGAGGGGGGAGATAAAGTGGGTGACCGAGAGACTAAATCCAGCGCCGCCGTTCTGACCGCACACATGCACACACATACACACACACAGAGCGCAGAGAGGGGATGGGTGGAATGGATCATTTAGCGTTTTTCAGCTGGTTGGAGAGCCAGTCGAGGCCTTCGTATAGCCCGTCTCCGCTGGTGGCGCACGTGGCCTGGATGTACCAGTTGCGGTGCCGCAGTGAGTGCAGGCCCAGTTTGTCTGTGATCTCTGCCGCGTTCATAGCGTTGGGCAGATCCTGTACGAAGAGAAAAAAAAAGAAGAAGAAGAGAAACATGAAGTTTAATGTTTAACCTCCATTTTGATAAAAAAAAAAGGCAAAACGCAAACACGTGATTAGCCTTCGCTCTTCCTGGTTAGTTGGATTTTATTTGAATGAACATCTCTGTGGAGCAATTCCCCCCCCGCCATTTTAAGACTTCTTTAAATGAGTCAAAATCCTGTAAATTTAAGTCCATGTTTTATAAGAGAAATACAGCTGAATTTTTCATTAAAGAAAAAGAAAAAAAATCTTAGGAAAAAAAAAAAAAAAAGACAAATTGCATCGATCAGATTTTTTTTTTAAAGCAAAATCGAACAAGGAAATTGCAATCAGTGCAACTCTGCTATGAGCTAACGTGGTACGTGTAGTAGGATAGATCCCATGTTACAGCTCATCTGACTACAGGTTTTTAAGTTATACACAAAAAACCACAACCTAGTTACAAGTCTAGAGAAATTCAGTTAAAAAAAACAACAACAAAAAACATGAGGTTTGACCAGCTTCTATAATCCATCCTGGACTTTTCATTTTATTAAAATGAGAAAAAATAAATAATTCTTTAAAAAAAAAAAAACACAATCACGCATCACAAATAGTGAAGTGTTGAAAGGCAAAAGGTTTTGCAATACATTTGTGTTAACACTATCCAAATATCTGCAAGTGAAGAATTTTTATTACGATTATTATTTAACAAATAAATAAAACTTGTGCTTTAAAAAGGTTTGTATTTCACAGTGCATCTTTAGTGAAAAACCAACACAAAACAGTGCGCAATTATACAATCTTGCTAAAAGCTTGATTAGCGGAGTCATAGCTGAGCTGAAAAACACACAAACACACTGACGCACCTGTTTGTTAGCGAAAACGAGCAGTACGGCATCTCTGAGCTCATCCTCAGCCAGCATCCTCGTCAGCTCCTCTCTCGCCTCGTTCACTCGCTCCCTGTCATTACTGTCCACCACAAAGATCAGACCTGGCAGAGAGAGAGAGAGAGACAGACAGACACGCGGAATGAGATGAATGCCGGCCAGATGAATCCTTTCTTTTCATTTGTGTATGGTGTGTGTGTTTGTTGTGGTTTTTTTGTTGCAGGACCGACCTTGTGTGTTCTGGAAGTAGTGCCTCCACAGCGGCCGGATCTTATCCTGACCGCCAACATCCCAAACCGTGAAACTGATGTTTTTATATTCTACTGTCTCTACGTTAAAACCTGAAGAGGAAGATGAACAAACATCAGAAAGAGAAATACACTGGCAAGTCATGGTAATAAAAACTAAATAAATAAGCAGTCTCGAGCCTTTTCCTGTCACATGAATCACATTCAAATGATTATACTTGATTTAATTGCTTGATATTTACACTTTCAAGGTCAAACATTTAAAACATAACTATTTTGCATTCAAAGATCTAACTATCGACTTTTGAAAGCCTGCTTTGATTTCATTTATTTTTTGAACTCCTTTAATGGCACTTTTCGTTAAAAGAAAAACCCTGGCCTTTGCCACAGTCCAGATCTCACTCCAAGCCATTTCTATATGTTTGGGCTTTTAAAGGAGTTCCTTGGAGGCCGGCGTTTCCAACATGATGCAGGCAGTCTGATCGTGGTTTTGTCATACTGAGAAAACTTTCTACCTTGATGTTATCCAAGCACGAGGGATAAGTGCATTAGTGCAGCAGGGGATTATATAGAGAAATAAAGAAAGGTTCTACTCAAATAACTGTTATTTTGCACAATTAAATGTATGGCTTGAACACCATGTATGAGTAAATATGTAAATTCCTCATTCAAGTGGAAGATATTATTTGAGAGCCTACTTTGCTAAATAGATTAATTTATTCAGCTTTTTGGGGGGTTTATATAACAATGTCGCATAACAGGCTTAATTACAGTCTAATGCAAATAAATATTAAACCTAAGTAAGTCCACTAATGCAATTATAAATCGATTCCACAATTCAACCAGAAAACTATATACATATATATATATATAAAAAATAATATTTCTATGCCAAGAAATACAATTAGCACTAACTGTGGGATAAAAATAGTTGGTAAATAAACACACACCGATAGTGGGGATGGTGGTGACGATCTCTCCCAGTTTAAGCTTGTACAGGATGGTGGTTTTGCCAGCAGCGTCCAGACCCACCATCAGGATTCGCATCTCTTTCTTCCCGAAGAGATTTTTAAACAGGCCTGCGAACATGTTCCCCATGGTGGCAGATCTGAGTGGGACAAAAACATTACACATCATATTGTATACCGTGTTACAATACACACATCACCGGATCACTTTCAATCAGAGATGCTTTCTGATTCCGTTTCTGTACACAGACTCCAGTTTCTTTAGAGTCTGCCTAAATAGAGCATCTCGCTCAATGCCTATAAGCCGAGCATGAAGTAGGAAGGGGAATTAGCAGCTATAGCTAGTGTCAAACCAACTTGTATTAGCATTTTGTGAGAACATCAGTACTTTAGAATTCATGGGAATTTGGTGCATTGCTGCCCCCTACTGGACTGGAATGTGCAAAAGAAATTGTGGGGGAAAAAAAAAAAAAAACAGACCAAATACACCATTTTTATGTTTTTTAAGGATTTAAATCTCCCAATCCCAATGTTTAAAATGTATAATTTGCCCTAGGGCTGAAACAGGTTTTTTTTTTTTTTTTAACTCCCATGTGTTGCTCTTTTGTGCAAACGAGCTCAAAGAGGGAAAAACAAATAAAATCTTTATAACACAAAAATAACTGATCCGTTTCAAAGTCTTTCATCTCTTCATCAAACGGTGTTTGAATGAGCACAAACTAAAAAAATTATGAAATAGCCTTTATTATTAACCATACTCCACATCATCTTTTTGTGAAATAAAATACTCATTTAAAATGCCTTTTAATGCCACCATACAACTAACTACTCAATGAGAATGTTTGTGTGCTTACAACACAGGACAACAGAAACAAATCTTTGTGCAACATAAATTAAATGTCATCTATTAAAAGAAACAATAAAGCAGGCTATATAATAAGCTCTTAAAAACAACTACAGGCAAATAGGTAGTGTTTGTATTTTATTTAGTATACAAGTAGTCCCCAGATTTACAAACAAATTCTGTACTGGGAGCACGTTCGTAAGTCGGATGTGTACTTAAGTCAGAAAGTCTTATTATATAGTGAAAAGTCTTATACGCCTTTGACAAGAATACACAATGTAAAGCATACTAATCCACTTGACTAAATCTCTGTCTCCTTTCCCCTACACTGCCATCATGTGCCCAAAAAACATAATCGCACCTAAGGGAATGAATCTTACAGTGAAATACAACAGCATAGTCTCTGCACCTTTAAATTGCGAAAGGAATCCCAGACAACAGACATTTTCTATCATCCAAACCGGTGAGGCCGACTCATTTCTCCTCACCCCCACACACATACAATATCCTGGAATTTGGACATTTCATACATTCACATTAAATATATTGTATATAAAATTGTAAATATTGGTACCTGGTGCACTGCAGCGTCTACTTTTTTTTTGTACAATACACTACGATTGAACCAGAAGTAGAACCGCGGTCTGTTCGTATCAGAGGAAATTCGTAACTCGAGATCGTTGTAACAATAAAAAAAATTTACTATACAGTAATGCCAAATAACAGTGCAGCACAAAATGTAACCAGAGCAAATTTGATGAAACAAAAAAACATCAGCCACTGCCATCAGTCAATGTGAGCATGCCTGTGGTATTTAACAACGTGAATTATCGGTGCATCCTTTATTGTTTAATGAATGTTTGAGGTTTTAAATACTTAATCTGTAGAAAAATCCAACGGCTTAATGCAACTAAAGTGTTTTCCGCAAGAGTGGACAGTTCTCTCTCATTCTACCCTCTCTCTTTCTCGTACCTTTTATTTAGAAATATCAAAATAAAGCAAGACGTTGTGTTAAAGGTCATATGTATTTGCTCGTTGTTGTATGTAGCAGACCACCTTTGACCTGGCAGGTGATGCCAGTCTGCTCTTCTCGGGAAACACACGTACATGGTTCTCAAATTTTATGGCCGCAGAACCTTTTTTCCTTAGTTACACTATAATATACTCCATTTTCGTGCAAAAACCCTTCAGCTGTGAAACCGTCTACTGTTGTACACGGCGACCACAGTCGCTCCCCTGAGAATTCATGTAACTTTATCATATACGACAGCTATTAAACGCAAAGAACTACACTGCGCTGCTGATAGGAACTAATCCAAAGAGCTGTTTATTCTTGCTCGAGTCATGCTGCGCATGATAAATACCAAACAACGCAAGTCAAAATTGTGTTATTGAATGATCTGGTAATCCTGAAACCGAACCGTGTACACGGATTCCCAAAAACAAGTGATCGGTCACCCGTTTTCGACGAAGTACGACTAACCAAACCCGGAAAGCTAAACTAAAACTTTCCTCAAAAATGAAACAGCAAACCTTTCATTACTTTCATTATGCATAGCAACAAGACTGCTGATGTAAGCAGAGTGTAAAAAAAAAAAAAAAACACACACAAAAAAAAAAAAAAACACCCATGCGGCTGTTAAGAACCGAGCGCTACGGCTCTGACGACAGCCGGAGAAAGGAAACAATGAGGTCAGTGATGTGGTGAATGTAGGGCACTGCAGGTAACCAGAAACCAGACCGGGCTGTTAGAGGAGACACGAGAGCTCTGAATTAATCAGAAAGAGGATGGATCGTCTGTCTTCTGCCACCTACATTTGTGAAGCCTGTGCGGTTCAAAAGGACAGCTTATCGGAAAAAAATAATAATAATCGCTTCCACTTCCATGCAAAAAAACAAAAATAATAACCTATAATAGTGCTATAGTCATGTTTGTCTCCTTCTGTAGCCTGGCTTTCGCTTTACATGAAAAGAAACACTGCCTGTACGAGGAGCCTGTGCATGTCAACAGGAAGCACTGCTGCAGGAAGCAGCGAGGGTGAGAGTTATGTCCGAATCAGTGCCCTACTTTCTGCATAGCGCCCAGATTTTTATTCCTTCCGAAAATTATGAGCCGAACAGGGAACAGGATACGCATAATGCGCTGCAGATTCTGAACACAGGGTAGAGTAGGTACAGTTTCTAACACGGGGATAGTTTGCTCTGAGGAAAAATAGCAGAAATACTAAAGATGATGACTGAACTTGATGATCTACAAGATTAACAAGAAAACGGACAAAAAGCCTGCACACAGATCTGATTAATCTGACTAAAATGAAAAGCCAAGCGCTGCAATGCATAATAAAGGTTACCGCCGCCTTTCCACTACCAGCTAGTCACTCATATTGCGTGTACTTTTCCCCCCCCCTGTGGGCTGTTTGTAGTGTCTGGCTTCCTCTGAGACGAGTGGGGGTATATCTCAGTCAAGGCAGGTTCACTAATTAAAGGGGAGTTTTTACTATACATTACTTACTTACTCCACTTGGAAACTGTAAGATTCTGGGGAGGTTGAATCCCAAATAGCCAGAGGTGGAAGGTACCTGAAGGAGAACATTTACTTTGTTACTGTACTTTAGTACATCTTTTCAAGCATCTGTTCTGCACTTAGATTTATTAGAGGATACTGTTTCCTTTTTACTTCACTACATCCTCCAAGAAATATTTGTACTCCTACTCTACTACATTTCTGCGTTCTTTAAATGAGACATGACTGAAAACAGCACATCTGCGATTGGGAAGCACGGGAGGTTTGAGGGTTTACTATGAAAAACCCTACTGAGAGTCAACATAAGCTCTGTACTTTACATATAAAAGTAAATCTGAAGGTGACTACTTTTACTTTTCCTCAAGTGTAATGTACATTTAAATGTGGAACTTCTACTTTTACTTAAGTAACAATTGCTCTAGGGAATATATCACCACTCGTTGGGATGAACTGGTATCCACCCACTTCTGCATGCACGAGGATTGGCCAAGTGTTTCTGTGACTGACTCGGGAAGGAAGTACTGTTTATGCGAAGTGCGTGAAAATTACGTGATCACGACAATCTTTCGAACTGCTTTGCTGTGCAAACTCTACTTTGACTAAACAGCATGTGGTGACACTTCACAGCTCATCTGTTACTGCCTGCTTGCGTCTCTTTCTTTCCGACTCTGTAAACCAGGAAATTTTATAATGAGCCCTAGTCACATGGCTTTCAGAAATATTCGGGAGATTTTGCATTATACAAAATTGAGGGGGAAAAAAAAAGGTTTTGCACATTTGTAACATTCAAATTGTTTTAACTCTTACTTAGGGAATACAGCTTTGAGAAAAAGTGGAAAAGTACCTAAAACTGCACACGTTTTATACATAGAATACATTTATACATAAAGCTATTTTTAAAAACTTATAATTTTTTTTAAAATAACTGTTGCACTTACAACTTCTTGCACTTATAAAATAAAGAAGGCGAACAAGAAGTGAGACTGAACACACACGAGTTTAAAATTAGAATTGAAACTTGTACAGATTTGGTTTTTAGAGACCAGACTGACGAAACTCACTTCAATCAGCACAATCAGTGCTATCCCCAAACAAGATACAATTTTTCTTAAAATACGCCCTGTGTTAGCAGCACCTTTATAAAAGTCACCCTTCATACTTACACAAAGGTGAGATTAGATCGAGTTGCAAAACCAGCCAGAGTAAACGAGCAAGCGGCCGCAAGTTCAAACAATAACACATTGTTGTACAGCGGGAAGACGGACATTGCTGATAAGTGGCTCAGCCCGCGCGCACACACACACACACACACACACACACACACACACACACACACACAGTTCTTCAATGATTGCAGCATTAAACGCAGATTCTGTCAGGAAACTCATACGTGTGCAGGATTTGATGTGGGCATTTCCTCTAGCCTCCATTCTTTCATCATACTGCTAAGCAACATGTCATAAATATTAAAGTAACAAACAAAACTATCAAAACAAAAACATTACGAGACAGAGAGCTTTACTGAAGCTGTGGTTGTGCATCACAGATAGACCTTTAATTAAAAAATATATATAATATTAACAGACATGGCTTTCCTGAGTTACTAAACAATCGCAGGTTTATCGATTATTACAATTATCACCATCTTTAATAATCATACGAGTAGAAAACAACAACCCTGAGGATAACAACTGCTGAAGAATCGGCCTTTGACAGTAATTCGCAGCCAGCGTCGTGTTAGAAACGGTGTCAAATTTGCACGCGTGCGTTACACGCAAGCCGAGGCGTGTCAAGTATCATCATCACACGCAGAAAAAAGTACATCTACTTATTTTATTAACAGGGTCATTGTATGTGTGTGTGGACATGAGATGCTTGGAATGGCATTTTTCTACAAGCTAGTGTCTACTTTCTTAACACCGCAAAAAAACGCTGACGCAAGCACTTTCGCTGAGCTAGAACGGCGAAACTAAAGGTCACTACGCAAGACACAGGAAGGCCATGGTTACACACCATGGTAACACATCCGGTTCTACATTTGGCAAAGAAAACATCCATTCCGTTACTGTGGCATAAAAAAAAGGCCTTAATTTTATTAATGGATTTAGACTCTTGCAAGAATGTGTGCTTTTCATTTATCTTAAAACCTAAACAGATTTAACTCAACTGAATAATTGCACTTAATGTTTGAGACTCTCTTTTTTTTGTGTGTTACCAGTGACAGTAAACTGCCCGGTTTCACGCTCCGAACCCACGCAGTGACGAGTGCTGTTGGTTTCGGCGGCTAAGATGCCTCTTGGATGACTAAATCTTGCGCTTATTCATCACCTGGTGTTCATAGAGGCCTGAGAGCGCACATCAGCAGCAGGACTATGAGGAAGTGCGCTGGAACACTGACTCATACTGGAAACACACACACCAACATATATGTGGGGACAGAGGGTACAAGAGTTTAGATTTGCTTTACCGCATAAGAGACAGTGTGAATACTAAGAGATCCGCCTACACAGGGGTCCACACCCTAGAAGCAGGTGTCAAACAGAGAAGACTGAGTAAGAGGAGCAGAGGGGAGCTGGTTCATTTCTGTACTCAAAAGTAAGGCGGATTTAATGAGCGCTAGACGTTACCAAATGTCACTGTAGTGGAACAGACTTTTGGCGTGCTTAATACGCGACACAGTCGAGCTCAGATCTGCTATTATTTTGGCAAAAGGAGAGTACTAAGAAAACAATTGACATAATTATGTTAAATTACCCTTATGATGATAAGAATAAAACATACTTGTATATGAAATATAATGAACTAATATAACCGGTTAGAACCAGAAAGATTTTTCTTTATCAATAGTTGAGTGTTCTTTTTCATTTTATCTACTGTATTTACACGCTTTAATAGAAATATTCAGTAAGAGAGTACTCAATAAGGTACTCAAATATTTCAACTCTGTATTCAAGTCAGCGTCTGAAATTGGTCCTGTTAATTAAGTGCAAAAAAAATATCACAAATATCTTTTTACGATCTTTCCCCAAACTCTACCGTTTATCCGGGTACGTCACCCACTGCTCAAAGCTGACAAACTGAGCCTCATGAGTAATTCACGAGGTCCGCGAAGGATTAATTATTGACTGCAAACGGCCATGAGAAGGGAGGCGTGGTAGGTAATAATGAATCCTCTGCAAAAGTCTCGGTCCTGTGAAAACAAGACTGACCGACTCCCATGGCGACCGCAACCGCAGGAACAACCCTCGCACAACATAAAGACAATCCCACTACTTATCTTCCCGTCTCTCTCTTTTTTTTCCAATCCAGAAGAAACGACTGATGACTGGACGAGTTAAAACAACCAGGACTGACATGTACACCTAACGGCCCTTTGTAATCCAGTCAACCGTACAGCAGATGTGCCGTGGAAGATCGCATTTAAGTCTTTTCATTCTCTCTCTCTCTAAAGAGACAAACAGACTGAAGACGTGCTACTTAGACACGGCTATAAAACCAAGAATCCTGGATTTCCAGGAATTTAACAGGAGACAGATAAAACACTGTATGCTCCGCCTCTCTGGAGATGTTTGAACATAGGGATATCCAGCGATCGTCACTGATGCACCGCACCTGCGCTCGGTCTACGGGGCCTGTTTCCGGGTATCTTTGTGGGATAAACATCAGAGTAAACAAAAGCATGTGCGGCGTGGCAGAAGCTTTAGGATATGAGAGCTTCAGGCCAAGCGCATGACACCATTTGATCTCGCCCACAATGTCGAGGTTGCATCATACTCTGAGACTAAGATAGACCAAGAGCGATGTATCAAGTAGTGTTTTTCATTTCGTCGTGCTAGATGCAAGAGACTGAGCTGTTGGGGAATGTGAGGATTTAGATTTGATGTAAACAACCACCACTCAGAGACAGAAACTCATCAGTGCATGAAACAAACAAGACGTAAAGAATTTACATCTCATCATGGATCGTCGGGACTTCTGCTGCAGCTTATCCGACCTTCGCTGAAGGAAATCTTCCACAGATTTTATTTCACTTACTCTTGTTCAAAAGATAAAGTCTTTGGATGAGGAAAAAGTACAATGACTAAAGACAACTAGACACTTATTCTCTGCTTGACGTTCAAAAGCGACACCTGTGGCACTAACCGAAAAGTGTTATCTCAAAGCATTAACGTGGAATAAATGACAACCACTTCAAATAAAACATGTCATTTAAAACCATTAACTAGTCATTAAAATGTGCCAGCTTTAAAGGCGGAACCGTTTTTGCACTAATTCGGTCATGGTAGTTGTATACCATGTATGGTACTTGTATGGGCAAGGAGTTATGCACCACCTTAGGCATCTGGTGCAAAGTGATGCAAAAATAAAATGTTTAAAAAAACTTTAAGGATAGCATGTTTGGGTTTTTTTTCACCTGAACAAAAAATCGTACATCTTTAAATATCAAGTGAATATTTTATACATCTATTAAGATATAAAAACGCCAAGAAAATGCCTGGTTTCCAAAGTATCTGAAAATATTTAAACTGTTTCCATATGAATATTTATGTCTTATGAAGCATTCATGTGTTGTTTTGTGTTTGGCCAAATAATTTTAGTTTAGAGTGATATAATTATTTTCTTTTATAATAAATAAACAGAAACTGAAGTGATACTAAAAATCTAGAACCAGAGAACATGTGACCTTCTTTGAATGATGTTACATTAGTAAATTAATAAAAACAAATTTTAAAAATATCAGCTGCTTTTTTTTATTAACGATTAAAATTGATTATTTGTTTCTTGAATTATTATTTTAGATGAATCTAATGAATACCAAATCATTTTCTTAGGTGATTTAATTGCCCACTTTTTTTTTTTACACCACAAATTCCTCTTAGTTACCAAAGCTAATTCTTTAAATTATTACCAACAATTTCTTTCTTCAATATGTTACTTGTAGTTTCACTGCCTGTCAAATCAGATACAGGATGTCTCTCTTCCTCACTGTCTGTTCCCTGAAGTTCACTGTCCTCATTATCATAGTGCATGTCTCTAACCTTCACAGTGGAAGCCTTTCAACCATTGAGTGCTCTGGGGGTCAATTCTATATGAAAATCAATGCGATTTGTTTGGAAAATAAAAAATAACACAATTAAAGCTAACATCTAACTACAATTTTTTTTTTCTAAATAATTTTAAAAAGCGGACAGTTTACCCCTAGAAAAGATGCCTAACTGCAGAACACTGACCTGGGGCACCAAAAAGAGAACAGCATTTTCCCTTTACTTTCGAAACATTTGTGCATGTACCAGTAATTTATTTATTTCCAAGTTAGCAAGACTCTTGCTTTCTGTTGCCTCGGGGCAATGGTGTTCAGTAGAAAGTGAAAACATGACAAAACATAGGATATCCGTTCTGACAGTGCAGATATGCGATATCAATTCAGTGCATCCTAAAAGAATACAAAAAAAAGGAAAAAAGGAACTGGTCAAAATACCGCAAAGTTCTTTGAAAGGAAAAATCCACCCTAAACAAATTGCGCATCAATATTCATAATTAGTGCCTGCTGTTCAAGGCGTAGAGAACAAATTATTCATGATGGAATTCATACAGCGTCTTTCAATGACAATCTTTAGTCTGAATAACGGTTTCCTGGGGCATGCACACACCGAGTTATATGGTTCGATTAACCCTTATGAAACGCATCAAAATCTGAGAACAAAACATGAGAAATCTGATGTGTTGTTATTCTTATTATTAGATGACAAAATGACTGCGTGTTAATATTTCGTTAGAGATGGGAATCACAAGGGACCAGATGACATACGATGTTATCACGATACCCGGGTGCCTATTCGATTTGTACTGCAATTCTTTAAGTATCAAAATTGTATAAATGTCCTCAATTTTGGTTACAATTCTAAACAAACTTGAACTTGTGTAAATAGTTTAGAGTGTGCCACCTGTAGGATTATAAAGGAACAGCAATGTTT
>JAQKPX010000008.1:4908370-4919421 GCA_030068255.1 Clarias angolensis
GTCCTAGCCAGAGTTATTACAGAATATCCAGGGCCTCTTTCGAGTGAATCACCCTGTATATATAATTTCAGTAAAATTGGCCACATCAATCAAGCTCCAAGTTTTTCATGTTATGTTCAGTGAACTATTTGATGTAAAAAAAAAAAAATAAATAAAAATTTTATTTTGTTTTGTTTCTGGATGCGTACAAGATTTCAGCCTTTTTTTTCCTATGGGTTAAAACGTAAACCTTTTGCAGACATGCTTCATTATTTTTATTTGCGTTTTCTTTTTTTGTTTTCTTTCCAGGCAGCATTTTAGAAAGATTCAAGATTGTACACTGATCCTTATAATGTATTTCTCATTTATCTTGTATTATTCACATTTGTGCCAAATCTGAAAAAACAAAAAAATTCATAATAACCATATTTCCTGTAAAGTTTTACAGAAACGGAGAGACACATTATGAGCGTTTTAAGTGAGATTATGTGTGAATAGAGTTGGAGCGATACACCCTTTAGAAGGAGAACATGCAAATTAATCCAAAGCATTGCAGAGGCAAAGGAAAGACAAATCCAGTCGCTCCCTGATCCATACGCATGTGTGCGTTCATTTTTTTCGTGTGTGTTTGAGATGAAACATAAAAAAGAAAAAAAGCATACAGTGTTTATATAATCATTTGTTACAGTACGTAGCTGTAGGTTTGCCTTCGTCTGGGTTTAACAGTATGATATTGTACTTTGCATTAAGCACACTTTCTCCTGGGGGACTGTTTTTCTACCTCACATGCTTTTGGGGAAATTATTATGATATTTAAAAATACAATTATATTCAGATATTCAGATTATAAGTAGATTTTTAAAACAGGAGCATTTTGATCTTTACATGCAAAACCTCTGAACACTTTTTTTTAAAAATGAGAATGAATAAAATGTAGTTCTTTATTTAATAATTATAATAATTACTGTGTAAAAGTATGATGTATGATGTTAAGCTTTGTATAGACAGGTTTATATTACATATATAAATATGGAGATCCTGCAATAAACCTGAACTTTGGCCTAATTGCTTCGTCTGTGTGGTTGAACACCTGTGTGTGACGCTCCTCACGTGAGCGGTTTTAGTTAAATCAGCGCTCATCATTATGCAGCCCACTGCGGGAACCGTGACTACCCTGTCTGAAATCTCGTCTCGTTCTGGCGACCGTCAGATTTCATTCGGATGTACATCCATCGATGATATTTCAACTTTATTTAATTTACAAAAGATTTACACAATACTAGGTATTATTCCATAGAGTATGTTATACTGTGAACTCACTATGAAGTCCAGTCAACAATATACTATAGTAATACAGGATATGTTTACAGTTGATTCCATCATAATGAATGCAATTAATTTCATGATATAATAGCGTTCCCATGTGTAGGAACGTTTGGAGGTTCTAGAGCAGTGTGTACATAAGCACATGTGTCAGTAATGACTAAATCAACAAAATAGTGAATATAACAGCAATGTGTGTAATGGAGAGTATTACCTGAGTATCTTTATTTGTCTTTTTTTTTGTATTCCTGTTCTTTAACTGAACATATATATGAATGTGAAGTATAGAGTGACGTATCCTTTTTTTATCCAGAACAACCTATAGACAATACTGAATCAGTTCATCATATTGCCTATAGGTTGTGCTTATTAAAGTTGGTTAAAATTTATTTCATTTTAACCAACTATACAAAGCTAAAAATAAGAAATTGGCTCACATAGGCAAGGAAATAGCACATATACACATGGTCATGTGTTTTTCTGGTTGTTTTGGTTGTTTCTATGAGTAAAATAATTATAATAAAATTATATATATATATATATATATATGCTCATTTTGAGAGTTCTACATTTTAGCGACGTATTCCAGTGTTGGTAAAATTTACACGTTATAAAAGTACCAATAACTTTCCACCTGACATACAGCATGCGAAAACCCAAATGCTCAAAAGAGTTTGATGTTTAAAGCCTCCTCATTAACACACACCGGCAAGACTTCCATATAAGCACATATACACTTACACTCCCGCTCAAAGGTTTGGGATCACTTTCTAACCTGATTTGTATTTCTTTCTACACTGTAAAACAATACTGAAGGAATTTATCCAAAATACACAATAATCTCCTCTGAACAGTTGATATTGAGATGTACTGTACATCTGCTACTTACGTATGTATGCTCTGTAAATCCTTCATAACGGCTCTAATCTGAGGTGCTGGTTATTAATTGGTGATTTCTGAGGCTGGTAACTCTAAATGAACTTCTCCTCTGCAGCAGAGGTAGGTTTTGTTCTGGCTTTCCTTGCTTTTGTCTTCATGAGAGACAGTTTCATCATGGTGCTTGATGGGTTTTGCAAATGCGCTTGATACAATACTGTTCTTGTATGGACTGTTCCAGAAAGGCTGACCTCCATGTCTTAAAATAACAACTGACTGTTGTTGTTGTTGTTGTTGTTGTTGTTGTTGTTGTTGTTACATAATTACCTAATTCCATATGTGTATAAATTACGCACAAAACAAAAACAAAGAAATTTGCAAGTGATCCCAAACTTCTGAGCGGTAGTGTATATTTATAGTGTATATTTTTTTTATTACCTATGATGTGTTGCTATGTGCCACTTTTTTTTTTTTTTTAAGAAATAAGGGAATCTGTAACAGTGCAAAGATGCAGAGTTACATTTTTTGTTGCATCCACGGCCTCACTAGGGGTGCTAGTGTGATATGGTGGATGGGGATCGACTGGGGTGCAAGTGTGGTTCCTGGGACAGGTGGTATACAGTAGGTGAAACCAAATATAAATACATTATTTGGGTTAAAAAGATGCTGTGTTATAAATACATTAGATTTAAAAAACACAGTTTGACAGCAAAATGAGATTTATCCATTTTTTTTTAAATATTTTTGAGGAAGAAAGTTTTTTTAATTAATTACAAGTTTGCAAAGTATTGCAGAATGAAAAAGAATATTATGCATCACACAAGTGTTAAAAAGG
Source organism: Clarias angolensis (assembly GCA_030068255.1). Lineage (NCBI taxonomy): Eukaryota > Metazoa > Chordata > Actinopteri > Siluriformes > Clariidae > Clarias > Clarias angolensis. The sequence continues at coordinate 4,911,384 of JAQKPX010000008.1, forward strand.
AAAAAGGACAAATGAAAAAATTATATAAGCTATATTGTCTGAAGCTATAACTTCACCTCCTGCAGTTTTGTCACAAAGAATTTAAAACATGGGATTGAAAATATCCTGTGTGTATCTCTGTTCAAAAAAGAAAAAAAGAAGAAGAAGAAGAAGAAAACATCTTCCAGTTCAGGACATGCCACACTTCCAATACCGAAATCCAAATACCGACACAGATACGGGTATTTGGAATAATAAACAGATACAGATGCTGATAACTTAATATAGAGTGTGACTACAAAGGTATTAAAAACATTTATTATAAAAGTGAAACCAAGAAATAGTTTATTGTGGGCATGCTGTAAGATGAAAATGAATCCCTAACAGAGATTTAAATCTGGGTTTAATGTAATAAAGCAACGACATCATGGTTTAAACATAAACCGACCTGGTTAGACGGTTTAAATGCATTACCGATTGTCATCAAACAAAAGTCTTATATTTTGTATGAACTGGATTAATAGAAAAAAAGGATAGTTTTTGTTTCCTTTGATGATATCTTTAAAAATGTATGTTATTAATATTATTATTATTATTATTATATATCTCTTTTGTACAGCTTAAAGCAATTAAAGCACTATACAGGTTTGTTTATCAGGGACACGCCAGACACTGGGAGGACATGCACACTTACGCTTCGGTTCAACATGCTTTGGTTTCCCAAATTGCAGGAAAACACAAATGACACGTAAACAAAGGCTTGGCAATTTCAGCGAATGTTATTGCCAAAAAGTAGTGACAGGAAAGCAGAACAGATAATGCAATTCTCCGTCTGAGATATAAGACAGGTATTAATTATAGCTTTACAGAGACACACACAATTATGCATCACACAAATCTTCGGTCTAATTTTGGCAGATTAGAGCTGCCAGTCAAGAGAATAAAGGGAGCTGTGTTTTACTGAATATTTAAGTAAAGAGAAGATGACCTGACCTCGGAATGGTCCTTGACCTGCGTGTGGCTTGTATCTCAGCGACAAATTTCATCCAGGAGACATCGTGTTAGGTATTAATCGACAAATACATTTTTTTTAAAACTTAATAACATGGCAATGAATCTTTCAGATAAAGTTCTACAGTATAACAAATTAAACAAAAAAGTTCCATAAAACTTTGCATTGGCGTATCAGGCATAAGACATTAAAGTTTTTTTTTTTATTGCTAGCCATCACACCAAACTCAAAACACACACACACACACACACACACACACACACACAGAGCTGCTTTGTGTGTAATATATGAGCGTATAGGTATCCAGCACGGCTGTTTGATGCGTGTGACGGTAATAACACGATGTTCTCCCCTCTTTGGTACAGACGTAATGACTATAATAGACCTGCGCTATTACCCACTCTCGCTGCCAGGGCACCTCCACGGAGCACACCATCCTAATCACTGTTTATCAGCACTTATCTTAATTTAAAAAAGGAGCAATCGAGACAGAAAAGGAGGGATAGATACGGTGTAGGAGGCCAAGTGGAACAGATTTAATGTCTGCAAGACAACAGACGCGATCACACGCCTGCTTTCGGGGATTAAAGTGATTTAGTGTGGAATGAAACAAACACGCACAAAGACAGACAGACAGACACGTGTTTCGACAAAGGAATTTTTATCCCTCAGGGTGTTTACAAGAAAGAGAGACTGCAAGGAATGAGTGAATGATGGACAAGTCTCGATTATGTTACGGATTCAATTCAGTTATATTTTATAGCGTTTTGAAAAAAAATAAATAAAGCAAAATAACAAAACATTGCCAAAATCGAGATGTAGCTGAGGCGAGACCGGAGGCAAGAAAGATACGGTACTATAAAACCAGACAGATGTGTTAACCCTTACACCTGGGATCCTGGGATGAGAGTTTATGAGTGTATTACAGCAGCAGCAGTTCTTATGCACTACAGATTTTTATTTATTCATTCATTTTTTATTTTTCACATGAGTGAATGTGAGCACATCTACAAGAGCTGACGGTGAGTCACAGTTTGACGTCTCGATCACAGGAACCGGAGATTTAATGATGCAGAAAGATGTTATCAGTTACTCACTGTATACGAGTATAATCAAACGATTCAAATATTAAGCATATTAATGAAATATGTAACATATTTCTTTATTAAAGCTACAGGCTTTTCCATTCGTTTATTTCATACATACAAAAGTTTACTACCGTTCCATTATTTATTCATTTCTCTTTGGATTCCTTTCCAAAAAGAAATGTACCATAGGTCGTTTAGTGTAATAGTAAGAGCTTTAGAAGTGCGTGTCAAGGTGAAAGCAGGACACCGTACAATAAACTGTAGCGATGTTTTCTAAAACCAAGGGACAATCTACAGTACAGTTCTGAAAAATGAGTCCAATTCTGAAGTCCTAAGATGTGCAGTTCCTCGAATGACCACTAGTTCCAAAACTGAGTCAAACCCCCATAGAGCCTCATGTTAACATGCTCAACTATACCACAGAAATAAGCATGTTTGCAATTGTTAAATAACTTTAGTCTATACTTGTAGACATCCAGATAGACAATGAAGCTCCATAATATCTAATATAATCCAAAATTATTAGAATAATTCATTAATTTACAGCACCGTGCAAAAGTCTTGAGCTTCCCCATATTTCTTTATATTACTCACTCCCTAATCGTCCTGTATACAGGGTCCAGTCCATCACAGGGCACACACACACACACACACACACACTATGGGCAATTTGAGAACGCCAATCAGTATAATTTGCATGTTTTAGGACTGTAGGAGGAAACCCACCTAGCACAGGGAAAACATACATGCACACAGACCCAAAGTGGGAATCGAACCCGTAACCCCGGAGGTGCAGAGTGACAGTGGTAACCACTAAGCCACCATTCCACCTTAGGTCAATGATGATTTAAAAAAAAATAATAATAAAAAGTGTTAACATGGTGTGTTAACCTCTCAAGGTTTCTTCCTATTACCTCTAGGAATTCTCAGGGAGTTTTTCCTTGCCACTGTCGCCCTCGGCCTGTTCATCAGGGACAATCTGACCATTTTGATTCATACAAATTCACATTCCATACAAATTTCAATAATTCTTTTGATTGTGTGAAGCTGCTTTGCGACAATGACAATTGTTAAAAGCGCTATACAAATAAAATTGAATTGAATTGAACTGAATTAATGTGGAGACTTCAAACATCAACCTGTACATTTGGGTTTTCGTGTTTGTCAGACAAAATGAAAGTTATCGTTACTTTTATAGCGTGTGTGTGTGTGTGTGCGTGGTTGTTTATGTGTTTATGTGTGTGTGTGTGTGTGTGTGTGTGTGGTTGTTTATGTGTTTATGTATGCGTTTTTTGTGTGTGTGTGTGTCTGTGTATGTGTGTTTGTGTGTGTGTGTGTCTGTGTGTGTCTGTGTATGTGTGTTTGTGTGTGTGTGTGTGTGTGTGCCTGGTTGTTTGTGTGTGTGTGTGCACAAGGGTGTGTGCATGTGTTTGTGTGTGTGTGTGCATGTGTGTGTGTGTGTGCGTGGTTGTTTATGTGTTTATGCATGTGTTTTGTGTGTGTGTGTGTGTGTGTGTGTGTGTGTGCGTGGTTGTTTATGTATGTGTTTTTGTGTGTGTGTGTGTGTGTGTGTGTGTGCGTGGTTGTTTGTGTGTTTGTGTGTGTGTGTACGTTTGTGTGCATTCTTTTGTGTGTGTGAGTGTATGTGTGTGTGTGTGTGTGTGCATGGTTGTTTGTGCGTTTGTGTGCGTTCTTGTGTGTGTGCGTGTTCTTGTGTGTGTGGTTGTGTATGTGTTTTTACATCTTTATGTGTGTGTGTGCGTGTGTGTGTAGGTGTGTAGGTGTGTGTGTGTGTGTGTGTGCGTGTGGTTTTGTGTGTTTATGTATGTGTTTTTTACGTGTGTATGTGTGTTTGTGTTTGTCTATGTGTTTTTACATGTGTGTGTATGTATGTGTGTGTGTGTGTGTGTGCATGTGTTTGTTTATTTGTGTGTGTCTGTGTATGTGTTTTTACATGTGTGTGTGTGTGTGTGTGTGTGTGTGTGTGTGTGTGTGTGTGTGTGTGTGTTTGTTTATTTGTGTGTGTTTGTGTATGTGTTTTTACGTGTGTGTGTTTGTGTATGTGTTTTTACGTGTGTGAGTGTGTGTGTGTGTGTGTGTGTGTGTGTGTGTGTGTGTGTGTGTGTGTGGGGAGGTCAGTGCGGTGACCCTCGTGTGGTCTGAAGAGGCTGCCACGGAGCTCGTTTAATAATAAATAGTAAAGCCTTCATTTCCCCAAACTCGAGCATCCATGGAGAACAGAGTCCACTTCTCACGCACACGTCCCAAAGACAGGGGCCCCCACCAGGGAACTCTGTTTGTGCGTTTCTCTATGTGTGTGTGTGTGTGTGTGTGTGTGTGTGTGTAGCGACAACTCCAGCTTGTTTTCTCAGTGGAGTAAAGAAGATAAATCTGCTACTCCCTCAGGACGAGACACTTTATCTGCCATCTTTAGACTAACGAACAGGAAACACACACACACACACACACACACACAGAGTGAGAGAGAGAGAGCTGACTAATGCCAAATAATAGTCCTTCAACCCCTTTTGTAACCACTGATAGTTAGACTAGGAGACATGAAAAGCAGTAAAAAGCCAATGGACAACCACAAACGAGCCGCGCAGGATTACGCGTCTCTCTTTAAAGGAGCCGAGGGCTGAGGTCAGCCGGGTCACTGACTCCCGACATTTTCATAAATATTATTGCCTGTTGCTTAGCGAGTTACATATTTTTAGATAGGTGGCAGGTTTATACATCACCGATTGGTACACATGGATGTTTAGCGTAGCATGGCGGCTAGCCTGCCGCTGCCTGGAGCGAATCCTCGTTAATATGAACCCGTGAACCTGATAGCGAAGGCCACTGTAGGCTCAGCGGAAGTGAGCGTGAGAGAGAGAGAGAGAGAGAGAGAGAGAGAAAAATGTGAAATGATTATCGTCGAGCGCCCAGAGCCTGAAGCTACGACGGTCTTCATACCTCCGTCTCTCCGTCCCATCCCATCGTCTCTCCACCTTCACATTCCTCCTTTGTTCTTTGTCATTCTCTCCCTCTCTCCTTCCTCATCCTTCATCGTAGACGCACTCCAGCTTCCATATATCCGTTCATTTTGCTCTTCATAATGCTCTTCATTCTGCTTTTTATCCTTTTATCCCTTCATAACCAGATCAAACTAAGCCTGCAACTCCTCGCCCTGTCCATACGGTACCTCCGGATAGACTCCCGTCTCACGGAGGGTGAACCTGACAGCTGCGTTCAATGTTCATTGTGTGATTATATTCAGTGAGCAAAAAATAAATAAATGAATGAATGAATGAATTAGTGAGAGGGGTTAATGAAGAGAAACTCAATGTGCAGTTTATTAGGAACACACACACACCTGAACATTTTAAGCATTTAGCCAATCAGCCAATCATGTGGCAGCAAAACAATGCACAAAAAAAAATAGCATTTCAAAAACTTTTATGGATTTTTTTTTTTTTTTCCCCAATGAAATATTCTCTAAAGTTTACCCAAAATGGTGCGGAAAAATTAAAAGCATTCAGTCGGAAGAAGTTCTGCAAGTGGAAACGCATCCAAGGAGAATGGCTAAACAGGTTAAGGCTGACGCGAAGGCAAGGGTCACGCACTTAACCACACTTTACAACCATGGTGAGCAGAAAAGCAGGAAAAAAGAAAGAGAGACATGCATTGCCTACCTACCGAACATGACTTTACTAAAAATCTAATACGTTTGTCCTGCCTAGTGAATTTCCGGCCTAAGAACTAAAATTTTGCCTCGACATGCGAAGCATTTTTGGCACACAAGCGACCGAGTCAGTCGTGGCTCCTTCTAGTTGTGTGTACATCTAGGAACATCTGGAAACTAAGAATGTTATCAAGTACAGCAGCAAGAAGAAAAGGGAGCCGCTTTCAGTTTGGTTTTTAAAGCAGCCGGTGCCAAGAGGAATCATAAATTAAGGTTAACTGAGGTTTAATGTCTATTTATTTCATATTTTATTCATGTTCATTTACATGTTTTTTCTAAATGTTTTGATTGTATTTATATGCAAAAATATGATCATAGTTTTGGAAATTGGTAATGTTGGTCATATTTTTAGCCTACTGGAACGGATTATCTGCATTTACATTATTTTCTATAGAGAATTGCGTTTCGCAATATGAAATTTCACCTTAAGAACTCGCCTCGGGAACGGATTAAACTCATATGCCGAGGTACGGTAGTGCTGTAGTATCTACGCTTCCTAATAAAGGTTCGGTGAAGGTTTGGTCAGATTCCCGTGGATGGTTTTAGAGGAAAAGTGTGGCGACTCTGACGCGGCACGACGGAAATTATGATCCTCATGTGACGCCTATGCTTCTCAAGCAGACGACACAAAGATGGCACATCGAATTCCAGTCGAGAACAGGAATCCAAAGCTACGAAACACTGGATGGATTAAAAATTGCAGAACATAACCTTGATTTATTATTATTATTATTATTATTATTTTATATTTCAGATATAGTTTCAATAATCACATGCTTCATATTAAACTATTATCCTAAAAAGAACTTCTCTCACTTAATCATCGTCTCTTATTATTTATCCAGTGCCTCTGATTCCTGTTACACACACACACACACACACACACACACACACACGCGCATAATCTGAAGTTAAGTCTTCCAGCGATCCCGTCTTGGTGCCTGAGAGCTGGGAAAGTGCTGAGGGAGGATTTCCCATCAGCATATACACAGCGATGTTACAGAAACACCTGGAGGCCTGAAGCATGAACCCACAAGCAAACAGCAAAACACACTCACCCCACGCACACACACACACACACACACACACAGTCTGTTTCTACAGAGCTTAACACACCAGAGCAGTGCCCTCTGCTGAGCAAAATTACACACTATGATTAACAATGCAACAGAATTATTATTGATATTAAAGGCAAAATATAATATATTGAACACACACACACACACATGCACACACACAGCAATTTCTCTCATCTCTCCTGACCTCCATTAGCAGTGAAAGCGAGACTTTCCCAGATCAACAAGCTGCTCAGGAGATAAGGATTGATACCGGCCAGAGCGGACTGTTCCTTTCACACAGACACACGCGCACACATGCACTTTTTTCACATGCACGTGTACATGAACACACTCTATATTCAACTCTTAGCCAGGTTCAATCCAGTACTCTTTGTGGATAATTCATTAGTTTTGCTAGCATTGTGCAGCTTGCTAGGCTGCTTGTAAACTTTCATTATTGCTTCACTATATTTATATTTGGTGACATCCATTATTAAAAAAAAAAAAAACTGTATGTCATACTGTAAAGATTAAAATAAAGGTAATTTTTAACCTGGTGTGACAAACACATGCAAATAGACAATATTTACAAAGAAAATTTTTTTTTTGTAGCATGCACCCTATTCCTACACGACCTCTAAATGTCAATGAGTGGACATCGTGAGCTGTCAATCAAAGGCGTGAGGATAAAAGAGAGAGAGAGAGAGAGAGAGAGAGAGAGAGAGCGTTATGAGACAAGATCGCTCATCTCTTCAGAAAGCTGATGCTGCAGGGATGAAGGTGTCCCTTCTCACAGGTGGTAGAGCCACAGGGCACAGTGTGTGTGTGTGTGTATGCGTGTGTGTGTGTTTATGTGTGTTGTTGGCGTTCCAAAAATGAGAGGGCATGAGAAAAGAGCAAAAAGAGAATTTTATACACAGTACTGTGCAAAAGTCTTAGGCACCATATTATATACTGTACTAATTTTGTTATATATGTTTATCATGTCTGCATAATTATGTACAAAATCATTCAATATTTCTATATATAACTTAAAAATTAATAAATAAATAACGTTACAGGAGAATATATGCATGGCTGTAAAGAAAAAAAAGATATTAGTACAAGACAGACCAGTTTTCAGATGGAAACAAAAAACCTAATGTACGCTCCTGGGATTTGCATAAAAATAGAA
>JAQKPX010000008.1:4948051-4958172 GCA_030068255.1 Clarias angolensis
AAAATGTGTGCCGCAAGTAAAATGTCTAAGATTTCTGTATTTCATAAAATGTCTAACGGCTAGGAATTTTTTTTTTCAAAAGTCAAAACTTATTGCAATCCCTTATCAGAAGCCTACTATCATCATCAAAAGTAAAGTCAAATTTATTCTTTGCTAATCGTTATTTTTCACGTCTCAATTTTCACACCTTTGTCTTTAAATCAGTTAACAACCATGAACAAGATATTAAATCAGTAATTTTACTAGTTTTTTTTTTTTTTACCTCAGTTCAGGTTTTACATGAACATTTCTAGCGGCACAATCCAAAGTAAATTAGTTATGTGAGAAATTAAAGAGCAAAAAGTAAAAAAAAGTAAAAAAAAAAAAAAAAAAAAAAAGGAGAATTTAAAAAATTAAAAAATAAATAAATGTCAAAAATACTGCTTTTCTGTCATTATTTAAAAAAATTGAAAAGCTAAAACTACAATGGGCAATATTGTTCACTGCAATTATTAATTATTACAACATAATAATACCTAGAAATAAGAGGTAAATATAAGCGCATGGCTGACGTGATGCCTAAATTATTCTCAGGCATTTTTTTTTATTTATTTATTTTTTTTAATAAATAGTGTCGATTTGAGTCAGGGAGCTTCAACCCAGTGATGTAACTTCTTACAAGAGAATGTGAAACATTTAGGGCCTATTGGGACTCCAACCGTCTGTTCAACCAAACAGGACAAGTTTTCACTGATGACAATTTGGAGAATTCATTATTGATCTTCCATTAAAAATTTAATACATTAAAAACTCATTTTGCTGTAGAAGTAGGATGGCGTCCCAAATCAGGCCCGAAGCTAAATGGTCTTTCAGTGTTGACCTGATGTCAGTATTTCCTGCTACAAGCATAACATGATCAAACATTATCTACTCCAGGGAAGAATTAAAATGGATTTTTTAAATTCCTTTTTAAAAAGGGGGAATTTTTATCATACACACCAAAAAAACTGAAAACAAACAAGATGAGAAATGCTCAGGAAGAGTGATGTAAATTTCACTGATACACAGGCAGCAGAATGACAACTAATACAGAGAGGTAGAAACAGTTGAAGCTTATTAAATACTTGTGCACTGATGACATAAAATATAGATACAAATAAAATAAATAGAAAATACACATGGGAGGGTTAAAATTAAATTAAGCAAAACAAACAAACAAAAAAATATATATATCAAAGGGATTAAAAAAAAAAAGAAAAAGAAAATAACAAAAATAACCAATTTCAATCAGGGGGAAAAATAACATTTACCACTAAGTTTACCATCAGCACAACATGGCCAGGATCATAACGCTGCAAAAAAGAAACACCAATTGGTTAAGCAGGAAGATTGAGGAACACAGAGAGGGGGGGAGGGTCGAGGGGGGTGGGGGTCAAGGGGGGGTGAACTGTTAGGGTATGGGGAGGGGGGGTTTAAAGGGGTTCAGGAGCAGAGGCTTTGATGCAACCCGGTCACCATGTAGGCTCTCTGGGTGAGTCTGGGGAGGGAAAGAGATCTCTCACCATCCCCTGGTTTGTTTTAGAAAATTCCCAACTTATATTTCACTGTACCACTGATTCATCAGCTGAGATTACTGAGGATAAAATTATAGGGATGCACAGATACCTTTTTCTCCCCTACTGGTGTTCCCTCACCTCTTCTGAGGAAATTATTTGCTGAAACTTTTCCCCTTATTCAGATGCTTTCACATGACTTCTTTCTATTAATCGCTAACATTATCGGGAAAACATATGAGACTGAACATGTATATCGATCTGTCTTTGAAGGTTCAGTTTTCACAGTCTGCTTTCCTTTTTTATTTATTTATTTTGTAGTCATGCTTTCATTTTGTGTTTCTTCCACAGACACTGTTTATACAGGGTCAAACTATTACCTCAACTATTACCGCAGGGTCAAACTATTACCTCAACTATTACCTCAGGGTCAGACTATTACCTCAACTATTACCTCAGGGTCAAACTATTACCTCAACTATTACCTCGGGGTCAAACTATTACCTCAAAAAAAAAAAAAAAAGTGCTATATTACTGGTATGATGAATTATTCTCTCATTTAATCAGAAAAGCATCAGGATAGAACTATCTTGCATTGTCTTTTTGTGTGCTGTGGTATTGTATAACCTGAGGACAAAATATTAGACTGATCCAGGTATCGGGTATTAATGCATCCCTATTAGATTATATATATAAAAAACACACATTCATAATCGAAGCAAAAATCAGCCTTTTACTTCCGACTCCCATTCTAGCTTTAGATAAAAAGCCTAATCAGGACACGACAACCCTGCTTCCCGTTTTCCCCTATCCATCATGCCGGTCATGTTTAAACCATTTAATGCGTGTGTGTGTGTGTGTGTGTGTGTGTGTGTGTGAGAAACACACTGTCTATGAGTCACTCTGCATCCCCCCCGTACAGCAGATACATACCTGAATTGCCCGACCGCGTCATTCGTTGCTTATATCTACCTATCTATCCATCTAAGAGGCGATGGATGACCAGCATGCATTGCAGGAGAGGGGAGAAAAGTCAGCAAAGGTGATCGTTACCGTGCACACGTTTATAACGCACGTGTAAATACGCAAGCGGGATGGTGTGAGCCTTTTTTTTTTTTCTTCCCTCGCCCATGTCAAGCCAAACACCTGAACCCCCTCCTGCCCCCCTTACCAGTGAGACACTAACCCACCCGTACACACACATACACACACACTCGCACGCACGTGGAAATACCACACCCACGTTATACCACGTGTACGTTCACTTCACAAGAGTGGAAGACAAGCAAACCGACAGAGCGGCGGAGGAAGAAGGGCGGAGATTCAGGCTCATTCTGCAAGCTATTTAAAAAAAAATACCATTAAAAAAAATGAAAAGAAAAAAAAAAAAAAAAAAATCAGAGAGGCAGAGAGGGATGAGTTCGCAGCCAATCAGAGGACCCCAAATCTTAATGATTCTCGGCCAAACACCCTCGTAAAAAATTAAATAAGAGGAGACTATCGAGGGTGAACAAAAATCAACAATCATTGTTCTGACAGGATTACTGATTTATTTATTTAAAAAGAAAAATTTTGTTTTGTTTAAAGAATCTGGTGTGAGTTTTGAAATCGAAAGCATTCTGGGCAGAGAAGTAGTTTAGTGACTGTAAGCTCACAGGAGGGAACTAAGAAAGGCAGTTAAGCTACATGGTAAAGAGACACCCTTTATTGCTTTTATTTATTTGCATAACATCCGCACACACACGCACGCACACACACACACATGTACACAGACACAAAAAGGGCAGGGGTGGTTCCTACAAACCTTACCTACAAAATAAAACAAAAAAACAACAACAAAAAGAATAAACAAGAGCAAAAAAAAGAAAGAAGAGTAAAAAAAAACAGTCAATACAATGGAAACTCAAAGCATCGGGAGACAATTCATTACAGTGAGAGAGAGTGTGTGTGTGTGTGTGTGTGTGTACGGTGAGTTCATGTTCTCCACAACGAGTTAAATCCAACTCAGATCCGCATCCTCCTCAGATTCCATATAATAACAAACCTCGTTCTTTACTTTCGCCAATTATCGTGCAACATAATGGTGAGTTTCTGCTTCCCGTCAACATCTAACGAGCCCTGAGTGAAATGAAGAGCGATCATCTATTTATAGAACGTAAAACCATAAAACGTCAGCTCCTGTTATCACTCCCGGTATCTAGAAACCATCATTCAATCTTCATTCAGGCTTCTTTCTCTCACACAAAGTAACAAAACAAAACCAGACAAACCTTAGAGATGCTTTTCAACAAGTGTGTTTGGCTCACCCTGAGCGGCGGAGCTGTGAATCATTTACAAGACTGTTGATTCAAAACAACAGCACTGTTATTTTTTTATTATCTCTACCAGCTAAATTTCTTACAGATATTTGTTGCATTAATAACTACTAAAAGGATCGTTCCCGTAAGAGTCATTCCCGTACAAAGTGCTGACCTTTTAACTCTTCTGCTTCACGCACTGGTCCAGTAGGTGGCGGTAATGCACCAAGAACGCATAAGCACAAATGCGATGTGCGCAAAACAAGAGCGACAAATTTTCATTCATGATTCAGATGGTCTGTTTGTGGTGTTTTTTTTTTTCATCAGTTTTATATCATTTAGGAGTTTTACGTAGACCTAAAAAAATTGGTGTAAAAAAAAAAAAAAAAGTGTAATTCTTATCGATCTCCAAATATTTCAGTGGGTTGGACGGATTAAAAAAAAAAAAAAAAAAGAAAACAATAATACCAAAACCAGGGGAGCTTGCAACCGTTTGTACACCAACATTAAATGCTGTCAAAGCAAATAAAAATAACAATAATAAATATACTGTAAGCAAGACTGATGAGCGGGCCCAAGCACCTCGTGGACAAAGTGGGCACATGCATTTAAAGGGGACATACCAATACCATTTTGACATGATTTTAGAATATGGGGGATTTTACATCAAGACCTCCAAAAATCTGGTCAGTAAATGTGATGTCACACAGGAAGTTATTAGCCACTTTTTGGCATAGGTTTAAGGCGTTGTCACGGCTGACCCGTTTGAGTTATCAAGAATCCCTCTGCAATTTTGCATCCTCGATGTCTTGACATCACAGAGGCCAAGTTCTTTGGCGATCGTATAAATCCCCCAGGAGGAGTACATCAAAAATCACATTGGGTGCGTTTAGCAAACAACCCAGAAAAAAAGTTGAGTGGAGCCCATGACAAGTTGTTCCGCTCAGTGAGATCTAAATGTGTACCGGGTTTCACAGAGTGCGTACGAGCTATGCAGCAAAAAATCGTGTGCGAGACTCTCAGGTGTCCTAATGGCAGCAGATTCCAACCTCTCTGCCAAAAACAATATAAAGTCAACGGCTTTATAGCGGAGAGACATGTCTGTAGTGATAAAACCACCCTGAGATCTTCATCTCCAACTTTTAATCTGGGTTTCTATTAACCAGTACTAACAGACGCTGCATTCACGACCATGTGCAAAGAATTATTTAGGGTTTTTTTTTTTCCCCCTCTCTCCATAAACGAGCAGTGAGATTAAGATGTACTAAGAGTCCAGACATGCAGGCTTGGGAAGAATGAAGTAATTTCTTTCCAGCATTACCATGAACCACACTTTCCACATCGCCTTTCCCCTCTCACTGCGTCTCCTCCTCCTCCTCCTCTTCATAAGGACATACAGCTGATCAATTTCCTCTTCTGAAATCTCTCTCCTGTCCCTCGGCCTGGACACCTCCCAAACGTTTTCTAAGGCTTTCCTTATCTACAGCAAACATGTCAACACTGTGGTACCTTACGAAAAGGCGCAAGTGTTTGAACACTCAACAAAAACTCATTTACAAAACGTAAATATGTACTCTGTGTGTGTGTGTGTGTGTGTGTGTGCGCGCGTGTGTGTGTATATAGTGGGCTGCACCGGTTGCAACAGCTGAAAAACAACAGCTGACCAACAGTGTGTGTGTGTGGGTTTGTGTAAGACAAGAACCCACACGTGTGTCATACTGAGCAGAGATTAAATGGATAATCCGCGCAGTAGTCTTACAAAAGCAGAACGTCATCTATACTTGTTTGTTAAAGCTGCTACAAAGACGTATCTGTTTCTTCATTCTTCAATACTTGGGCTTATCTCTTTGCTTAAAAAAAAAAAAAAAAGGAAAAGCTGTATGTCTTTGAATGACGAGAACGTTCAGCGAGTGGAACGCCCAACTCTTGAAAATCGGCGGACAACTTGTTGCGGAAGAAACCGTACGCGATCATCAGCTGGGGGTAACTTCCACATCCCCGACCTCGCGCCAAGTCATTTCCACATGTTTAGCCCGTCATTAAAGGAGTTCCTGGGAGGCTGGCGTTTCAGACGTGAACCAGACAGGCGGGGTCCGATCATGGCTCTGACGTACTGATGGTGAAACTAGTGAAGCGCATTAGTGTAGGAGGGGATCATGTATAGAAATAAAGGGAGTTTTAACTGTGTTCTCTTATCTTGCACAATTAAAACCTTCCAGTTTGACTTGGAAGAGAAATCCAGACCTAAATACAAGCATTATCATAAAAGTCTTTGATTCTCTTAGCCTGTATTAACACCCTTTCCTAGCTAAATAGCGCGCCATGTGTTATTACTTTCGTCCTCACGTTTCTGGTGAGTCGATAAGGTTTTCTCTACCAGAACATTAAGGCTTTAATCCGCCTGGTTAATAAAATTATAATCCCCTGAAGATAACGGATATTATATGTGATGAGAACGCGAGAACATTTAACTGTTCATGAGGTAAATTATTGCCTGGAGGAACATTTTTTTTTTTTCACCTCATCAACAGTTAAACGTTCTCCTCACTGAACAATGAATGTGTGTGCAACATTAAGATGTTCAACACTACTGATATTTATTTAACTTTAAGACCCATATCCTACCCCATCTGTTGTTAACTGGGTTTTTATTTTGTTGTTGTTTGTTTTAGTTTTGACTTCTCCGGAAGCTTCTATCATTAAAACAAATTCCTTGTATGTGTAAACATACTTGGCAATAAAGCTCTGATTATAATTCTATATACAAGTTTAACAAGACAGATCTGATTGCTGATAAAAAGAACTTTCATTTTATTTTTAAATATGAATACTCTGGCAGCATGAAAAACAGAGACTGAAATAAGAAATAATATTAACCTCGGTCCCGCAGTGCAGACAGGGTTCGCACTAGTCTATGGTTGTTTATAGCCCCCCGCCCCGCCCCCCCTGGACTCGGTAATCAATTGCTGAATGGACTACCTTGTCTGCCAGCTATATGACATCATTACCCAGGGCAAGCGAGGACTCAAAAGTGAAAGCGCCATTTCGAGCTCTGCGCTTTCCATATGCAAATTCTGCCTGGCAAATCTAAGCAAATGCTGGAGAACGGAGATATATATATATAAGCTTATATAATAAATGCAATTAAATATTGTGGTTTTATTGGTTAATGAATTAAGCAATAATGATTAATAAATTATTTAAATGCAGTGCAGCTTTAGAGAGCAGCTCCCTTAAACATCAACCCTTGATCTGAAACAGGTGCTGACTTGGACGTGGTAGAAAGTGCAACCTCGACTATATAAAGTAATGTTCCTCTTCGATCTTCTGCACAGGCTCCTCCATGTACGGTTTTGGAGGCAAGTCAAAAATTCATACGGTGTCTATTTAGAGCTGCTGTTTGATAAACATTTAGACGAAGTCATTCCCAAAATCAGGTCAAGGAAACCGGGTTGTTGCTCCTTCCTCATCTTCCTCCTCCATCAAATATTATAAATCGCTATACACTTTATATTTACTCTTTTAGCTGCTCGTTCTAAGAGACAAGGACGACCCGGGTCGTGTTTGTGTGCGGGGAATGTGTTCTCACAGAAACATACGCAAGCAACGATGAGCGGGCCCAAGCACCTTGTGCACATTATGACATCATTTTAGAATAGGGAATATTTTTTTTACGTCAAGACCTCAAAAAAGCCCGGGGAGTTTACATCACATTGAGTGACATCCACTTTATTAACCACTTTTCGGCATAAATTTAAATTGGCGTGACCCGTTCGAGATATCGAAACTCCCTCCGCAATTCTGCATCCTCGATGTCTTTAGATCACATCGGCCCGGTTTGTTGGCGATCCTATAAATCCCCTAGGAGGAGTACATCAAAATACACTGGGTGCATTTTGCAAACGACTTAAAATAACTGACTTCCTGATGTGTGGATCCCATGATATGCGATTCAAAAGTTGTCCGACTCGGTGAGATCTAAATGTGCGCCGGGTTTTGTAAGTGTACGTGTGCGGGGCCCAGACTTTCTAGGGCGTCCTAATGGTAGCAGATTCCAACCTGTCTGCCGAATTTCCATGTTTGTTCAACCCAAAATTTATAATCCTTAGAAGAACAAGAGAGCCGTTCACACACTATGACATCATTCACACACTGTGACGACACATAGTGCCCCGGCCCAAGAATTTTTTTTTTTTTTTTTAATTCATAATGAACACCACCTGATTGAATAAAATCACTCCTATGCGCCATTTATAAATAAAGTCTTTCCTTCATTATCTAACTAGAAAGCACAACTCTTTCTTTCTTGCACCCTTTTGTACAACCCAATCCGGAATAATCCGCCATAAACCTTGTTTTTTTGCTGCTGCAGATTAAAAACATCGAGAGGAGATTTTATCTCCGTGTTCACTTCGGCGCGGTCTCTTTTCTCCTTCTTGCCAACTCCCGTCTGTTTATCCTTTTCATCAATCTCTCTCTCTCTACAGTTCCCAGAAGATTTTTCCTTCGAGCAAACACCTGATAAATCCCTCCTCCTGCGGCGTTTACGCAAGTCAAGACAAACGACTGTACAAATAACTCGAGTTAGATGTAGAATGAGAACGAAAAAAGTGTGTGAAGGTAACAATCATAAGAAAAAGAAATGTCATATATAAATATATACATATATAACAGCATTCACGAGATAGTGAGTGTATGTATGTGTGCACGCGCTTGCTCGTGTGTGATGTTCCTTACCCTGCATGGTTTTGCCGAGGCCTTGTCCCAGCTTCCAGCCATGTTTCTGAAGTAGCCGATGGCCGATGTTATCCTAGCGGGAGGGAAAGAAAAAAAAAAAAGGGAAGAAAAACCAAAAATATTCCAATAATAAGAAGCGCTTTTTTTGTTGCTGGTTTTTTTTTTTTTTTTTTTTTTTTTTACACACACCTTCACATTCCCTCACACACACAACAACAAGCACACATGGCAGCAGGACTGTTTCTACACCATAATCTTTACTCTCATCATCGTCTAACTTTTTTAATATCATCAGAACTCCTTGTCACGAAAAAAAAAGAAACAAAAAGAAACAAAAAAAAAAACATTAAAAATAGGAGACAGGGGAAAGTAAGGCGTGTAAAAAGTTGGTTCATCCGTTCGTCTTATAAAGTACCCTGGGGTTACCGTTACGGCAAAACTACACGGGGGTGAGGATTATTATTTTTTTTTTTAGTTTTGTTTTTAAATCTAGACGGTCAATGAGGCATTTGTTCATTCACCAAAACAAGTTCAAATACAGCCAGCACACACAAACTGTAGGAAAAGATAAATAAAAATAAAATAAACTCCGAGTCTACTGATTCACCTTCAGTCTCAGAGTTATGGGGGAGGGGGAGTTGGGCCGAAGGGACGCACGCACGGTTATATATGTGCAGTTACATCAGGGCATATGTACATACATATATAAGCTGCGTCGGGCGGGAGGTGGGGGGGGATTAATACACAAACGAAAGAATGAGGGGAAAAGAAAAGAGAAGCAATACAACATCCTTTCTGCATCAACTTAAAAAAAAAACTTCCACAAGCTTTCTGTGAGATCACCATGACAACAGGACCACCACGAAAACATACAGTATGCAGCCAACAAAGAGGAGAAGAGTGAGAGAGACAAACCGGAAGCAAGAGATGGAAAGAGAGAGAGAGACACAGAAAGAAAGAGAGAGAGATAGAGAGATACACACACAGAGGCCTCGGGTTACCATTAGGAGGCCCAATGTATGTGAACGTGTGTGTGAGAAAAAAAAAATGTAAAAAAAAACAAAAAAACAATAACTCAACAGAGTGCGAGAGTGTTGGGATAAGAAACTGTTCTAACACTTGGTTTTTGTGGGGAAGAAATGTAAATAAAAATTAATTAATTACTTAAAAAGAATAAATTTTTTTAAAAAGCAACACAGTTTCCATTACATCAAGCCATAAAATATTGTGCGAACCATTCCAAGCACACTGAATGGGAGGGGGGGGGGGGCCACACCTGTGTAGTAGCAATCTACGAAGAAAAACTAATCATGAGAAACATGAATAAAACAAAACAAGCATGCAGCATTTTGTTAACAAAAGGAAAAAAAACTAACAAAACAGAAAGGAGAGACGGCGGTGTTAGTACGGAGCGTATACTGAACGTATACAGGGAGGAAAAGAGCAGGGGGGGGGGGGGCATGTAATTTATGATGGAGGGTTAGAGATGAGAGAACAGGCACGGACGGGAGAGCAACGTTCTCTAAACTGAGGACGCAGGCGAGGGGACAAGTGG